>VXCM01003260.1:0-41927 GCA_014773175.1 Lucifuga dentata
CCCCCCCACCTCCCATGTAGAAATCCATCCATTTTCTTCCGCTGTCCCTCTCCCAAGCCACACCCTCCAGCCCCTCATGGAGGATTCCGAGGCGTTCCCAGGCCAGATGGGATATGTAATCCCTCTGGCGTGTTCTGGGTCTGCCACAGGATCTCCTCCTTGGACGTTCCCGGAAAAACCTCCAAAGGAAGGCGTCCTAATCAAACGCCCGAACCACCTCAATTGGCTTCTGTCAATGCGACGGAGCAACGGTTCTACTTTGGGCCTGTCCCAGAAGTCCATGCTCCTCACCCTCTCCCTAAGGGTGAGCCCAGCCCTTCTCATCTCTCAACATAAATCATGAATGGCTCCAACCATTGGCGAAGAACCAACAAAACATTCCATACTCAATGTAATACATGGCAAATTACCCTTATCTTCACAAACCATTAGAAGAGAGTGTTTAGTCTCTTCCAATATTTTGTCCTTAAAGGACCATTCCACCACTGTGATGTGTGCTGTGACCATAATGTGCATGTATGAGCCTAATATATTCAATTTTCATCCACATAACGTTACTGACAATCAATTCCCAAAGATAAAGCCGTACGTCAGCTTTCCTGATATTTTGCAAAATCGCTTAATCTTTCAAAATAAAACATTCAAGTGATACACCCACCTTTTTTATTGCACTTAAACGCTAAATTTATGAAATTTAAAAAAAAAAACAAACTGAATATACATCTTGTTCATGATGATGGATTACCTATCCCAAGAACATTTCAAGTATCAACAAGTTGATTTTAATAGCGTACCAGAATGAACTAAAACCAATGGTGGTCTGGAAGGTAGGAAAACATTTTTTTAACTCACCGTTCCAGTAGTATGCTTTGGGAAATGATTGTCAGAAATGTTACGTTTATGAAAATTGAATATATTAGGCTCAAATATGCAAAATTGGCCCTTTAAAGGACAATACTGGCGACTTACGCATTACTTTACTGACACCATTTTCCAAAATATACTACTGCAGCAGTAAGTTAAGAATTTTTTTCTGACCTTCCAGAATGCCATTGGTTTTGGTTCATTTCAGTTCATTATAAAAATCAACCTGTAGAAACTTGAAAAGCTTGAGATAAGTAATCCATCACAGCGAACATGACATTTAAGTTTTTTGCCTAAGTAACTACTTTCTTTAACTGATCCAACGTAGAGCTGCATGGAAGACACCAACTTTTACCAAGAAATTAAAATGACCATGCCTTCTGCAATCCTGTAAAAGTGTTAGGAGGCGAAACGTTGAATTTTAAGGTGGGTGTACCACCTGAACATTTGATTTTGAAAGATGGAGGGATTTGGCAAAATAGCAGAAAAACTAAAACACATTTTTATGTTTTGGAAATTGTTTTTCAGTAATGTATCATGTATGCAGGTAGCATGTATTGGGCTTAAACATGCAAAATCGCTGCTATGGTCCTTTAAGGATGACTGCAAATAGCTTCAAAAGGTGAAGATGATGATTTCACAAAAGTCTTCAAACAAGCACTGAGGAGAGTGAAAACCAGCTGAAATACGGCTGGCGTTAGAATGCATACAGGAACAGAGATCCATCCAGAATTCCACCTCAAAAATAAATCTACTTGACATTGATGACCAAGTTTATTTTGCACAACAGAATCTTCTCTGCCTTCTAAAAACTGTCTAAATTGATTGATTGATTGATTGATTAATTTTGGCTCAGAGGCCCAGAAAAAAATCACAACACAACTGCCAACGCATCGTACAACCTGCAGGAAAGACACTATTTATCAGTCTCTGACACAGTTTGTCACCATGACCCAGAAGTCAGCATAGAGTGCAGAAGTGACCACGCAGGCATCCTGCAGCAGGGCCTATCGCCGCACAAAAGGCCATGTGTCAATCACCCCAGCATGGCGGTGTGTTCCAGTCTGGACAGGAAGGAAGTGGAGCTCAATGCCAAACTTTCNCCCCAGCATGGCGGTGTGTTCCAGTCTGGACAGGAAGGAAGTGGAGCTCAATGCCAAACTTTCTGACACCACACAGAGACACAATAGGCTGCGACCGCTGGTAGCAGACCCCTCGAGACTGTGTGTGGCGTGAATGGAGCTGCTACCTGCTGCGTTCATTTGGGAAAATATGTTTTTTGTTTTTGTGATGGGTAATGATGGACTGACTGGATGTTTCCATGTGAGAGCTGCTGAAATACATTTTAACACTGTTAATGTTTTTATTTCCTGTTATTTCAGGTAATCAAAGAGAGTTCAGTTTAGACGGCACAGGACATGGAGTTTATACATGCTGTGGTTTGAATAATATTCCCAGATTTGTGCGACAAGAAGGATGATAGTGAGTATAACCTGAACTAAAAAAAAATCATTTTAGTACCTTAAAAAATATTTAAAAAACATTTTAATATATTATTATTATTATTAGTATTATTAGTATTATTATTTTGTATACTCCTGGACTCTTTGGTGAATAAAAATACCAAAATGAGGCTTATCTTACATTTAATTTAATTATTTGTCAAACCTTATCCTCAAAACTAAACATCCAAGCCTTGATTGATAAGTTCTGAGCCTGACAGTGAAAGAAATGGGCATGGTTTCTTCTGGTTTTTTTGGGGTTTTTTTTGTAGAATTCTTCAGGCGCTTTTGCAGATCAATTGCATCCATTTCAGCTGTGTGATTACAACTTCAAATTGTATTGTACACACACACTGCTCTGTGCACAAAAGTGATTTTGTACCTGCTGGCTGCTGTGCTACATATGATTATGAATTTGAACTCTTTCAACACATACCCTTCTCACCCCATTCTACACATCTGCGTCCTAATTTATGTCGAGGGTTGATTGATAAATTCTGAGCCTGACACACGAGGAAATGAGTCATACTTTATTTTTTGCGTGGAAGCATCATCAACTGGGTGTTTTCTGCACATCAGCTCCATCATTGGTGTGATGGTGATTGCAACTTAGAAGTTAGATCTCTTTCATGCTAGGCTCAGAACTTATCAATCAAACCTTGTACGGTATCTCTAGGTGTTTATCAGACAGTTGCTTGACACGGATCGTAAGTGCTGTTATGGCTGAGGTGTCACCGTGTAAGCCGCGGTGTCTCCTGCAGACCGCTGAGGTCTGATGGACGCCGCAGCTCACATGTTCCCTCACACTTGACACATGTGATGCGGCGGCGCGTACTCACTTTATGCAGGGATTCGGGGAGAAGCTGAGACGCCTTGAAGAGCTCTGCCACTTTACCAGACGAGAGTTTTCCTGAAGTGTCGGCTTGGCACAGACTGTGGAGACCTGAGTAATACCTCTGCTCCTGCTCATTCAGGGAGATGAAACTCCCTGCGGAAGCCACACCGGATTCCTGATCCATTCCTGCGCTGACGCAGGGCTCTCCGGAGGAAATCCACCAGCACCGACAGATCGTTACATTCCGCTGCGAATACGGTCTCCGGTTACAGGCCTGGGTGAAATGATTTGGCAGGCAGAGGACGAGATCACCTCCGCTAAGACAAGAGCGTTCCCTCCCTGTGAGGACTGCCTGCTCATCCACTACTGACTGAGAGAATGGCTGATCGTAGCATTTACCGCGCTGCGCCATGTGGGGGCGCTACAGAAGAAGAAAAGGAGCTGGTGGCCAATGAAACCAGGGTTTATAAACTAAAATCCTCTCTGACCAGTTACTGTGTAGTTTGCTATGCTTTAGTTTAGTACTTTGGTACTACTAAAATACTTTAGTAGCTTGTTATACTAAACCACTTTAATTTGCTAGAATATATACTTTGTTATACTCTAGCAAAAAAAAAAAAAAAAANAAAAAAAAAAAAAAAAATGCTAGATTGCTCTAGCAAAACAAACAAAAAACAAGTTTGTTTTCTTTTTGTTTAGCAAAAACAAAAAGGTGATCATTTATGTGATGTTTTTAATCTTTATGGGCAGTTAATCAGTTCATATTAAAAACTGCAATATTTTAAAAAACAAACCAGACTGTACCTTTAACATAAATATGGTTGTTGTTGATAAATATGTTGTTGGGTAAAAATCTTGTATCTCCAAAAATCTTGGAGATACAAGATTCAGATACAATTTGGATGTGCAAAAAAGAGATACAAGATACAAAATATTTGGGTGGTTTTAGGGTCATTTGGTCATATCTATCTATCTATCTATCTATCTATCTATCTATCTATCTATCTGTCTGTCTGTCTGTCTGTCTGTCTGTCTGTCTGTCTGTCTGTCTATCTATCTATCTATCTATCTATCTATCTATCTATCTATCTGTCTGTCTGTCTATCTATCTGCCTGTCTGTCTATCTGTCTGTCTGTCTACCTTGGGAATATCACAAGTTTATTGTCCAAGTCCATACAAAACTCATGATGATCTATATGTACACTATCAAGGCTCAGTCTATATTTTATTCCCAATTTTGTGAGGAATAAGAAATAAGGCACTATTTACCCAATCTTTATTTTTAGACTCTTTGTTAATAACAAACTTTGCTATATCTATCTATCTATCTATCTATCTATCTATCTATCTATCTATCTATCTATCTATCTATCTATCAGGCAGCACAGTGACCTGGTGGTTAGTAGTGTCGCCTCACAGCTAGAAGATCTTGGGTCTGTGGGTCTTTCTGTGTTTGCAGGTTCTTCCTGTGTCTGCGTGGATTTCCTCCAGATGCTCTGCTTTCCTCCCTCCTCATGCTGGTTAGATGAACTGGAAACTCGAAACTCTACATTTCCCGTTTGTGGAAGTGTGAATAAGTTTGTCTGTCTGTGTGAGGCATGGTGACCCGTCCAGCACCCTACCTCTCAACCAATGACCACCATCCTCACGTCCAACATCCANCCCCCCCACCTCCCACCATGATCCCAAGTAGGAAAATGGGTACAGAGAATAGATGAATGGAAATAATGAATTAAAAATAATCGCTGTTTATCTGTTGATACCAGTGAAAGAAGTCATGAAGCCACTTTAGAAACCACAGTTTTCATCATGTGAATGTCATCATGATGAGAAAGCTCACAGTAATTTACTCTGCTACACCTCATAAAAGCATAGATGGATGAAGTGGATCCACCACATTATAACCCAAATGCATCACATGTTGGGGCTTGGAAAGCAGAAGCCCTAAAAAAGTTGCTTTTTTAGTGTCCTTTATTCCTCTTTTGTCAAACCAAAGTCTTCCTAAACTAAATGTCATTTTTTAAAAAGGAAGCAGTGTGCCATCCAAAGACAAATGGTGGAGAGATATGTCAAGCATTATAAACTTTGTTCTTCAGTATGTTTATCAAGATTTTTAGTTTTCTTCACTGTATGGAACACTAGTTTATCTCTTAACCAGTGATGAAAAAACATTAGGCTAACAGCTGTTAGCCTTTATGGGAAGTGACTGAAGTTTGTTTTGATGCAGTTCATGATGGGCATTATCTGTTTAATGTAAAACAATTATGAGATTTTATGAGAGGAAAATATCGTTTATTGCCAGCTGAGTTTATTTCAATGCTCTTAACTGTGACCAGGATATTAAAAATCAGCAGCAAGAGAATTAAAACGACAACTTAGCCACTTTGCCTTGTCTGACCTTAGTTTCTCAGATATGGCTGCGCTAAGGTGTTCTCTTTGCAGTGGATGAAAAATTAACCACATTGCATAGATGGCTGACAGGTCAGGATGGATGATTAACCTTAACTGTGTGTCTGAAAACTCATCTGAGAGACAGGAATTTTCATTGAAATGGTTTAGTGTTTTAAGGCCTGAGGAAAGTTACATACAAATCTGACCGTTTTGTTTCTTTAGCAAAGCACACACATGCCAAAACAAATAGTAACTCCTCATAACACAGTGCAGGTGACTAATCTGCTGTGGGAATTTCAGTTTACTTTATTCAGCATTTTACTTTCTACATCACGTACTGTAATAGAGTTGGACAAACAAAGCGTAAGAGGTAGAATGCGTGGCTGATAAAAATGTTCAGGGGGAGAAAGTACGATACATCCTGTTATGAAAAGCAGGACTTGGTACATTACAGGTGATGGAATTTTCAGAACTGATACTAGTAAGTATTTTGTAGTTAGAACACACAAGAGAAAGAAAATGCCCAATAAAAATTACATCTTAAAAAAAAAAAAAAACCTGTCTGGAGTCTAAAATAATATTTTTTTGTTTTCACTTTTCACTGCATTTGTGCTTTGTTTGCCACCCTACACTGAAGGAGAAAAAAAATCCTTTATTAATTCAATGCCTTTATAAATTAGTCTTTGGTCTCACCAAAAAAAAAACAAAAAAAACCCCCCCAAAAAACAAAAAACACATTAAACAATGTTGCAATACATGCAACATAAAACAAAGAACATAAAACAGGTATGTAAAAACAAGTCGGTATGGTTCATTGTATACAATAAAATACCGGAAAATAAACTTTAGCTTATCAAAAACTGACATTTCTAGAAACACTTCCAATTTTCTACTAGTATTTCCCCCAGAAAATTACTGATTCTTAGCAAAACTAGAATAAATCTTAAAACATCTCTATAAAAAAAAAATCTAAATTAACCTTCATGAAAGTTCTAGGTTTTCTACTTCATTCAAAAAAACAGAAAATGAAGGAAAATTTCTGAAAATTTGGGAAACTCAAGTCCAAGCAAATCTAATCACGTTTGTGCTTGCAGGATTGGCAGAAATGTCAACATTTTAACAAATAAAAATTTGTCCTGCCTCCTGAAGGAGTTTTTTTTTTTTTTTTTTTTTTTTTTTATGGTGCAGCTTTTTAGGCAGCAAATAAAAGATATAGCATGAAAATCTACTGTTTTTAGACACTTCAACCTCCAGTCAGTTTCAACTACTGAAACAAATAAAGGGAAAACTAACACTGCTTACAGCATGTGGCGTGTTAAACGTCTCAGTCAGAGCCGTGCTGAGTAAACAGAGGTACTTTTCTCTGCCTCTCTCTCTACAGTAAAACCTATCTGGCTCCTTACAAGCTTCAACAAACAATGGCACTTTCACTGCAGCAGCCACTTTGCTGTTACCATGAAATGCTGCTTCTTCTCTGAGGGCTTGCTGACCGGAGCCATTTTGAAGAGGACGGCTTAGTTTAGGTGTGTCCTGGTTTAACCACTAAACCAGACTTTACTCATCCAGCCTCCTCTGCTGACCTCCTCAAAACCCTGAGATTCCAGCTTAACTGTTTTTCTTATTTTTGCTTCTTGTCCTCCACAGTAATGTTGGAAAGGATTTTATTCCTGCTTTGTTTGGCGTCTGCCCTGGCAGAACCTCTCTGTGAGCCAGGTAGGTGATAATAGAAGCAAAACATTATTCCCTGAAATGACACACTTGCATTTTATTATTACAGATTTTTTGCATTTACATTTTAACCTCAATTGTATTTCCACTGATATTTACACAATGTGATAATTTACATTTAAGAAAACAGTTCTTAAGATGTATCTACAATAAATTCCAGATTCTGTACTCCTTGTTGCCTCTTTGTGGGCTAATCTTTCTGTATAACACACACAGGGTCAATTAATGCTCTTTACATAAGATGCATAACAAGTGTGGAATGCAGCTGCCAGCCTTCTAACTGGAGCTAATTCAGATTTGACACATAACTCAGATTTTAACCTCATTACACTGGTTTTAACTAAATGCCAATAATGTTTGTAAAATGTGTAGGCAAAAATCTGTAAGCTGGAGTTTTTAAGACCCAATGAGGAAATAACAAATATCAAACTAGATTAGGCCTTTACAGCTTTGACTTACATATTTCACTCTGAAAAAAAAATAGCACTTTGCATCATATAATGTTGTGTTCTAATCAGATTTAAGTCAGCACCTCCAGCCTTTGTATGTGCAGAGACCAGCTCTCAACACAGCATGAAAACACTTTGCAGCCATGCCTTCATGTGCCTGTTATTGTTTACTTGAAATCAATAACATAAATTGGTGGGATTTTCCAGACATTTTGCTATGTTTTATCTTTACAGGTGCTTCAGACAGCTACAAAGTCCGACTCAGCATCAAAACTGCTTTGGGGGATCAAGCTGTATGTATATATCTTATATTTATCCAGCTGCAAAAATGACCAAAACAGTATGGAATAAATAAGTACTTATATTCTAGAAGTGTAACATACTGTAAATCATCAGCTGGTTATATAACTATTCTTACAAAAACCAATAAACTGTATTTTGCCCATTACTCATTTGAAAATGTGATTACTTAGCATGAGGACAAGGTCCAACAAGAGATCAATGAACCTTAAATATCTTTACTGAAAAGAACACATTTTTATTGCAGTACAAATGGAACACAAATGAAATGTTCCTGTTCCGAGCAACTGTGGCTTTTGCCATGAGGACGTACTTCAACTCAGAGGATTTTAAGTAAGAATACTTTTTTATGTGTCTCATCAGAAAGATGTCTCCTCATTATTGACTCAGTGTTTGTGGAAGTTACAGTGCTGACCTTGTGTTTATTGCCTTATGAAACTTCACCAGTGTGACCAGCATCCTAGTGTGTAACAAGACTGAACGGGTGTCCTTCTGGTTCGTGGTGGTATCACCACAGAATGCTACCCGCCTTGTTGATAAGGCAGATGTGGAGAATGCAGTAAGGTAATGAACGGTAATGACGCTTGAGAGTCATGATAGCTAGCCATTCTTTTTCTTTGGCCCCTTCACAGAGGTCAGAGGTCATGATCAACTACACAATAGAGCCCTGTAAGCTTCTGATTGAGTTCTTTAGCTCGAACACTCTTCAGCAGTGTGAACCGTAATCAACTAAACTGTTTTTTAACCTTGGGTGTCTGGTTGAAGGGCTGTCTGCTCATGCGCTATGCAAGCCTGCTGTACAAAAAAACATTTCAGCATCTAATGCTTCAACTGACCGCCAACAATTAGTTCATTCTAGAAATATCAGTGAATTGGCAGTTTATCCTCTTACAGATATTAGGCAGATGGGGATGTTGGTCTACATACTGTATATTTTGTGGATTCAACCATAGACCTGCTGAGGTATGGGGTATCACAAGGGTGTGTACAAGAGTATGGAGCCAACATACTTGGAACAAGAGCTGCATTTCAGTTCTTGGGTGTTGAATTAGGTGCACCTTACTTCATGAACGTCATGTGAAGCCAGATGATGTCTACAGACTGTAAGATCACAGACATCTTATAAGTTCATTGCAAGCCACATTGTGCAACCTGAGTCTAATAAACTTGGGTATGATATTAAGTTTTATGCGTGTAGACTGTATGTTGATAATACCTGATGAATGGTATGGAATACCCATTGTGCTAAAATTACAAATAAATAAATAAAAGAATAAATAAATAAATAAATGTAGAAATATAAAGAGGAATAAATACAAGAATAAATAAATAAATGTGGAAATATAAAGAGGAATAAATAAGCTTATTTATTATTAAATAAAATAAATAAATAAATAAATGTGGAAATATAAAGAGGAATAAATAAAATAATAAATAAGCTTCTTTTATTCTAAGCTTCTAAGATTCTTTAATTTATTTTTAATTTTGGCAAAATTGCTATTTCATAGAATCGATGCAAGTCAAAAGAAAATATGGCATCAGCGCCTCGTCCATCTGCACCACTGCTGTGGAAAATAATGAAGCTAAACAAGAAGCAAACTTTGTTTTTGTGTATTAAAAAAAAAAACTTCAAAGAGGAGGAGGAGAGTGTGGACCCGGCTCATTACTCACCTGGAACCTGTGATTCCTCCGCTATTTCTCTCCGTACTGCTTCCATCTATGAGCAGACATGGTAACAGTTGGAAGAGACGTCATATAAACATGCTTTTCACCAATGTTGTAGCAAGTTCCATCAGTTCAGATTCACCCAAGTGAATCAGCCTGTGTCGGCTAGGAGCCGCCATCTTCTCGCCACATCAACAAAGGCCTCCTTATACAGGTGGTGACAGCTGCCTACACACAATGTAGATCACCTAGGCCAAATAAAAAGTTATTATTTTCATTCAATTAATGTTAGAACGTCCTGTGAAAACAAGCAATATGTATTTATGAAATCTCTTTCAAGTAAAACCAGAAGTAAGCAAACCTAAGTACAACTCATCCACAGATCTGAGTTGATTCAAACATTCCACAGAATCATTTAACATGCCGAGTGTAACGCTTGTGCTTTGGCTTATGCTCCTGGACAACTTAACAACTCACAATGTACAGTACAACCTAACCAATAAAACATAAATAAGGCCCCTTATACACCTTGCAACAAAATGTGAAAATCTGGATCAGGATACATTATCTGGATAATGACATCTGGTTTTGGGATGCATTCTTGTTATCTGGATTCTGTCTGCAGTGTAATCAGATCTCAAACGGTTTGTTAAGTAGTCAGTACCGACATTGCAATGGACTCAAAAGATTGTTTGAATATATAAACTAGATAAGTAACTATTGTATTTTTCTTGAATGTAAATCATTTTGTGTTCTTTTTATTTGGCCAACAGAATGTCCAGGCATCGCATCAACAGCGCCTTCCTGCTAACAGATCAGACCATGGAGTTTATCGGCATTCCTCCCACCTTGGCAGCACAAGTCAACCCTGACACGTCTACGTGGCTCATTGTGTTTGGGGTGGTCATGGGTATTGTGGGAGTTGGCATCATTGTTTTACTTGCGTCATCTCTGGTCCAGAGCAGACAGTGAGCAAATAATTTTAGATGCATTACATTTATCATTTTGTCTGTTTATGTGGTTATTGACCGTGATTATTCTTGTGCCTGTTTAGCAAAAAGAATGGACAGACGGACAATGAGGACAATGAAGAAGAGATACAGGTGAAAACAGTGAACAATGGAAGTGTGTATGAGGGCACGGATGGCATTTACAACAAATCCTTCTCAGAAGATGAGCGATTCACACAGATGTAAAGGTCTTTAACTGATCCATGCAAACTTAAAGACTGGAAGATTTTAAGCTGCTCTATTTTAAAATTTGCTGCACTGTCTTTTTTTTTAATATTAAGAAACAGGTGGGGACAAAATCATTTTTAGTTGTAGTTTGAATTTTAAATGATTTAATTTCAAAAATTTAATGAAAATCTTTTGTTTTTCTTTGGGTCAGGTTATATTGTGAAAAGTTATATCTGCTGCCTTAAAAAGAAACAAGCATTGATGAATTTTAATACAGGAGTTTTATTTTCCCAAAAAATGTACATATTCTAAATTGATGGATGATGGATATGTGCATTTTCCATTGAAAAATTAAAGATCTTTGAGTGAGTGGGAATTTGTGCGTATATTTTGTAGCCTTCCATCAGCCATGTACAGTCAAATAGGATCAAAACCAAAACCAATCATAAACAAAATAGATTAATTTATTAAAAAGTCAAAATGTACAAATAAACATACATTATCTTGAATTAAAACACAACAAAAAAATACAATACATTCACATGGGTTAACAGTGTGTATTGAGACTACTGTAACAAGCTTTGTGGTAATTTATAAAGCTTTAAGTTACTTAATTTCTATAAGAAATAGTACATGGTAACATTTTATATGGTAAAGTTTGTGAATATAAAGATTTGTCAAAATTAAATACATAGTAAGCTGTTAATATAATTAAAATACAAAGCAAGTTCTTGCCAAAAATTCTGTAAAAAGTTACAATTTAAAAAAATATATGAATATGTATTTTCTGTAGATTAGAGCAGCTGCAATGATTTGCAATTCCCACATATTTGGCAGTCAAAGTAACTGCATTACATTGCTGAATGAGTATTGAGGAATAATGAATATTGAGGATATGATGCTGCGTTCGAGTTACCTCGGAAGTCGGATTTTTCCCAGTCAGAAGTTCCAACTTCAGACCTCAAACCGTTCCAGCCAAATGTAAACAAAAAAGCATGGCTGAACATCAATAAATAATGTAAATTAATTAAACTTAGTAATAAATGCTAACTAAAGTAATGTTAGATTAAAGGACTGTTTGGTTGTGTTGTTACAATGATATTAATCACAGTGGGTATTAAACATTTATGCAGAGAAGTAATATTCTGAAATTACGTATCAGTAGCAAACAGTTATTATACACTTTTTATAGTTAACTTGGCGATATATTTTGATCTTTTTATTTGACTGTCATGCAAGAAAAACTCCTTTATTCGCCTGTTCGCTGATCATTTACATTCACAAAGCTCCCTACCGCGGTGCCGCCATGTTGAGTGACGTCATACTCGTGAAGTCGGGGTAGATAATTTTGGTCCGAGTTTCCCTGTAGGAAACTCCAGAGCTCCGACCTCAAGTGTCGTTAATGCGTTCAAACGACTGCCAGGTATGAAGTCGGAAAAATCCGAGTTCCGAGGTCTGTCGAACGCAGCATGAATCCCGCGTCTTTCACCAAACCTGTCAAGCTTTTTATCTGAGCTCCAACGGCTCCAAAATAAGAGACAGAAAGTCTCATTCTTGTTGTTAATAATACGTTTTTTTCTGTATAATGCTTGAAGTACACATTATCTGAGACTGTAAAATTATGAATTATAATGTTTGACATATATGACTGTGTCTAATCAAGTGTCTGTATATGACACCCTTTTATTTTGAAAGAAAAAGACGGGAAGTGCATTCCTGTCGTGGAAAAAAACCCGGAAATATTTTACTGTTCTATGCGGAATTGAACGGTAATGTACGGTAGAGTAAGTTTAAAATATCGGTGAGGAAAAAATAAAAAAAAAGGTAGAAAAGCGGCTCTTTGAAGGTTAGCTTTTTTTTTTTTTTTTNTTTTTTTTTTTTTTTTAATCTTTGGAACCGGCGGGCCCGACGGCAAACACAGACTGATTATAGATTTTCATAGAAGAAACACGTTTTTATACTAATATAATTATGCTCAAACCAAAAATGGTTGTCTTCGACCTGGGTAAGTGTCCTGGCCTCAGGTTAGGTGACAGCATCTTGTTATTTAGAGACCTCAGTTTGAGTAACTTTCTATATTGATTTCAGATTTCACTCTCTGGCCCTTCTGGGTAGATACTCATGTTGACCCACCTTTTCATAAAGATAAAAGGTAAGTCATTAAGGTGTACACGTTATATTTCATCACGTGTAACTTGGAATAGTTCTGCCAATTAAAAACTGAAACCAGAACAATGGTCTTCCTTGTTTGTGCTCATGGAAGTCTGAACTTTCACAGTCCTGATTTCAGAACTTGTTAACTTTGATTTAACACACATCTCAATGTTACACTATATGGTGTCTTAACTAAATATTCAGTTTATTAATTTTATAGCAAAGCTTGTTTGAAATAGTTTTTTTTAATGACACATTTAGAAGGTCATTACAAAAATTACTACAGTAATATTTCTTGAAATTTACCATTCTAGTAGTGATATTTATCATTTATGAGTGTCATATTCCTGAGACATGGAATAGAAGTGTTTTTGGAAAGAGAATGAAGGAGAACTCACCTCTCATTCTTAGACCTACAATGGGAGCCTTACAATGGGAGCAATTTTAAATTTAAAAATGCTAACTTGTTTATCTTAATTCATTTTCCCTCATTACATGGTATTTAGTTATTGCATTTCCTGTGCAGAAGTCAGGTTGAAAATGACCAAACAGTGCCCTCTACAGGCCGTATCACACTTTTAAAGAGGACTGGAAAATTTCAAAAGGAAGTTGGAACGAAGAGCAGATTCATCCATCCATCCATCCATCCATTTTCTATATCCGATTCAGCCTCATTAAAAAAAAAAAGAAGAGGGGGGTGTTCAGTAGTTCAGCATGGTTGATGCTATTGGTTGTATCTGGTACATACATATGACTAACTAAAAGAAAAACTAACATAAAGCGCCTTAATAAGCCGTTGAGCCACCAAGACCCAACAGAACAGCTTCAGTGCACTTAGGCATAGACTGTACAAGTGTATGGAACTTTGGTAGAAAGATAAAAGACCATTCCTCTAAAACAAGGCAAGAAGAGCAGGTCTGTCTCAAATCTCCCATGAGTGTTCAATTAGGTTGTTATCTGGTCACTGTGAAGGCCGTAGCATATGATTTACATCATTTTCATACTCTCATCCTGGAAGAGACCACTCTGATCAGGATAGAAATATTTCATAACAGGATAAAGGTGATCAATCAAATAACTTGACTGATTTGCAATGACCATTCCCTCTCAGGGGACGAGTAGACCCAAACCATGCCAGCATAATTCTTTCTATGCCTTTACAGTGGGGGCTTCTGCCTTTGTCCTATATGTTAGGATTTTTAAAGACAAGTGATGAAAAAATAACTCGCCACAGCATCGTATATGATCTGTATCCTGAAATATACACAACAGGGTGTAGGGCTGGGCGATAAATCGATTTAATCGATTAATTCGATTTTACGTTTTGGCACGTGTAAAATGGCTGAATCGAATAATCGAATTTTTTAACAACTAATATCTAGCTATTTTTAAAGGGGAAAACACGGCAGCGGGTCGCTTTCCGTCCATCAAGCCCGTTAAACGCACAAGCCTTGTTTATACTTTGCGCGTGTCGGTGAGGGTCCGTGGCTCTGCCTNGCCCGTTAAACGCACAAGCCTTGTTTATACTTTGCGCGTGTCGGTGAGGGTCCGTGGCTCTGCCTGCAGCGGACACGGACGTGGTTACCAACCTTACAATCAACCACCCATCACGTTCGTTGATGCCATGCCCATGAAGCTTTCAGCGGGTCAGACGTGCTAGCAAGAAACACTTGGACTGAAGATGAGCTCGTTTCTAAAAAAAAAAAAAAAAAAANAAAAAAAAAAAAAAAAAACGTCACTTCATCACTTCTTCATTTGGAAGTGGTTCTGTTTTGCGCTTCACAGCGTGGAGCAAACGGGTCTGTAAAGTTTGTAGGAGCTGCAGCTACGGTAAGTAGCAGTGCTTCAAACTATATCAGCAGCTGTGACAAACGCAGCTGAGTGGCAGCAATGCAGTGCTGCGAGATGCAGATCTGCAGCTGCAAAGCGCAGCTAAAAAGCAAATGATGTTAATGCATCATTTTCCAGCATCATGGTGTCTGATCAGAGTCTTCATATGGTGGAATACTGTAACATGTCAGAGCATCAAGCCACAGGCAGCAGACAGGCTGCTGTTCCTCACAAGGAACCTGGACATCGCTGTAAAAACCTTTTATTTTAAAAGTTTTTGTTTAGAAAGCCCATTTGTTTTTTTTTTATTATTTTAATAAAGAAAATGCTTATTTGAATTAGTGTTTTTTTTTTTTTTNTTTTTTTTTTTTTTGTTTGTTTTTTTTAGTTTAGTTTAGAGAAAAACAAACAAAAAAAAAATCGATTAGAATCGATAATCGTCCATCAGTATGAGGAAAAATCGAGATTTTATTTTTAGGCCATATCGCCCAACCCTACATGGGTGTAAATAAAAGGTTTGTTCTACATATCATAGATATCCATTATCCGTACATTGTACTGAATTCCCCAGATTCATCTTGTTAATGTGCCTCAGGCAGTAGTTCTGTCTGGCCAGCAGGGGGAGCTCCTGCCTTTAAAATAATTCATGCCGTTATTTGCTTTGTTCTCACCCCAGTTGCTGATATAAAAGTTAGAAACTATTCTCTGCCTCAGTGTCAACTCCCAACTTATGAACATCCAGCTCCTTAAATGCATTTTGCCCAGATTACAAACAGTCTTTAACATACATTATTCACTTTTTTTTTTTACACGACCAAAAATGTATGTATGTATGTATGTATGTATGTATGTATGTGTGTATGTTTGAGTAGAGAATGAATTGTGCGGGGAGATGAGTGTGAAACTATAAGTTTGTGGATGGGGGTATTGTTTGTGTATGTTTGGGTTATTTGGAGACATTTCTAATTTATATGAAAATAATGAAAACTTTAATCCTTGTTTGATTAGAGAATGTAAGTAAGAAAAAGGTATGAAATTTAAAAAAAAAATTGCACAAAAAATATAATTTCATTGAGGTTTCTTCGTAGGGGCGTGGTGGTGGACACAAGCAAGCAGAAGGTGCGTCTCTATGACGACACGGTGGACGTCCTGAAGTCTGTCCATGAGCAGGGCATGCAGATAGGCCTTGCCTCACGGTGAGCTGGTAACAGTATTCTGCATTACTGTAAACTTTTCTTCCGTTTTGAAATATCATGGCATTTTCTGTTTTTCAGCACCGGGGAGGTATGTGGAGCCAATCAGCTGCTGTCACTCTTCAATCTCAACCAGTACATCTCTTTCAAAGAAATATACCCTGGTTCAAAGATCACGCACTTTAGAAAGTTAGTCTCACACAGCTTACCTTTATTGCCTCTGTCTTCAACGTTTGTGGCAGTGTGTGTGTGTGTGTGCGTGCGCGTGTGTGTTCATGTGCTTTTAAGTGCAGATATCACATGGGAGCTGGTCATAGACAAACATGAACAAACGTTGAGTGAGCTTGTATGCGGGAGTGTGTACTGAAAAAGATTGTGATGTATTATTAATTAATTAAATGTCATTAATTAAATGTAATTAATTAAATGTCTTTCTCCAGACTGAAGGCTGACAGTGGATTCCAGTACAACGAGATGATGTTTTTTGATGACGAACCGAGGAACATCGTAGATGTCGGTCAACTAGGTATTTTCTTTTCTTTTCTTTTCTTTTCTTTTCTTTCATCTGTGTAGCATCACATGTCCGGCGCCATGTGATCCGAATCACTATTTGACCATTTTAATATGATACTTACGGTTCCAAAAGTCAGATCATGTTGAATTTAGCTTTACTAGGTCCTGCCTGTCATGTTCCTTATTCCTTTTTGCCAGTATTTAGTGCTAATCCCTTTTTAACACTTTTTAAAGTCTGACAACCTGCTGTCCACACACGTCGTCTCTCATCGGATCCCAGCAGCCTCATTGAAATCCCCTCTCTCATTAAAGAGTTGCACACTGGCAACTATTTCATATATTAGGCGAGTTGTTCTAAAAACACCCATAACCGGCATGCCAAGCTGCAGTGTTTTGCAAGTATCCCTAGTGAGATTTAATGCCAACCTAGTTGCAAAAACACAATTATTATTTAAATTAATGGGGGTCAAACTCATTTTCACGATGGCTGGCGAAACAACTGTGGCACACATCTACGTTAATTGCCGTGACAGTCTGAAGAGCACGACATCCCACGTACTTGCACACGCACACACACAGACACACAGATTTGGCTTAATCCATGCATGAAATTTGATATGCATAGCCAAAATAGATTTTGATGTACATTACACTAATCTCCACAATAATAAATCCAAACACAGTGGTTTATCTGTACTAAGCTTTTGTCACACCCGACCATCAAAAACAAACCATAGGCCACAGGGCCTGGCGGGGAAAATTTAGGAAACACAGTTGCTGATGTTATATCTTAGAGGTAATTCATTAAAAAAAAACAAAAAAACAAAAAACTAACTGCAGTGTCATGCTAAATAAGCCCAATGATCATTCATAAAGTTCCCCTTATGTTAATTAGTGTAACAGTGTCCCATTAGCAGCATGTTATTGTAAGGTGTGTCTCAGGTAAATGCAGATGAAGATCAGCATGTTAATGAGCTGCTTCATATTTAACAGTCGTGTTTTCTACTGCCTCCGCTGGTGTACAAGCACAATGGATGTGTCAATTTTGCAAAAGAAACTTAAATTCTCTACTTTAGAGCTCTGCAGTTTAAGAGAGGAGGTACAGGATGTTTAAAACTGGAGTCCAGTGTGTGTGTGTGTGTGTGTGTGAGTGAGATAAAAGATGACAGTAACAGGTGTTTATGAATGAGGGAACATGGTTGCCAGCATGTTAAATCTGCTCCTCTATTTTATGAATTACCCCCAATATCTGCACTGAATAATAAACCATAAGATATTGATTTGCTGTATGTTGCAACATATTTTTTATAAAGCGCTGTGTGAATCAGGAAAAAGTGTTAAAATCTCTCGAACCCAGGAAACTTAAATGACTATACCAGCCATTTTGTATGTTTGAGCCTAATATATTCAGTTTTCATACATGTTACGTTACTGTCAATCATTTCCCAAAGCATACTATTAGAATGCTGAATTAAAAATGTTTTTCCTACCTTCCAGACCACCATTGGTTTCAGTTCATTCTGATACGCTATTAAAATCAACTTGATGATACTTGAAACGTTCTTGGGATAGGTAATCCATCATCGTGAACAAGATGTGTATTCAGGTTTTTTTTCAAAGTTACATAATTTTAGCATTTAAGCACATTAAAAAGCATGGAGTGGTCTGAAAATGCTTTCTAGTGGTGCATTCAAGAACTGACAACAAGAAGCATTTTCAGATCACTCTGACAGTTTCCAAAACATAAAACCGTATTTCTGTTAGTTTGCCAAAGCCCCTAATCTTTCAAAATCAAAGTTCAGGTGCCACAACCCATATTAAAATTCAGTATTTCACCTGATAATACATACGTCCAAATGCAGAAGGGACAGTCATTTTTAATTTCTCTTTAAAAGCCGTCTTCTCCTGGAACTATATTTCCTGGCAGAGACATACATTTTCTTTCATGTAGCTCTGTGTTGGACCGGCTAAATAAAGTTACTTCAACAAAAAATTTAAGAGACGTTGTGTTTTCTGTGATGGATTACTTCTCTCAAGCATGTTTCAAGCCTCTACAAGTTGATTTTAATAGCATGCTGAAGCCAATGGTAGTCTGGAAGGGAGGAAAAGCAATTTTAGTAATTACCGCTCCAGCAGTATATTTTGGGAAATGGTTGTCAGTAATGTAATGCGTATGCGGGTTGTATATATTGGGCTCAAACATGTAAAACCACTGGTATGGTCCTTTAAGTCCAATTGTCTTGAACTGCTGTTGCTAGATATCCAATGACTGAGAATCATCATAGACACAGCTCATCATGGACACGACATGAATGTGACTGTAGGGCTCCCTGACATTTAGGGAGCCCTACAATCAGATTCATGTCCTGTCCATGACAGTATAGGTTCCTTATCTTTCCTCTTTTTCATGGTTGTGTGTTAAATTGTCTGTAAGGCATTTCAAAACATGACATGAAAAAACATGCAGTCACAGTAAACCAAATGCATTTAAAGTCTTGCCAGTAAATTATCTGCAGCATTAAGTACAACAGCTTATCCTTTATTTCTGCTTTCAACAGGTGTACACTGTGTTCTTGTGTCTGGCGGAGTAACTATGAAGCTTTTACAAGAAGAGCTCAGTCGTTTCTCCTCCAGAAGCCCCGCGTGAAGACTTGACATGGACGTGATTTAACTTTTTTTGGGTTAACAACTTTTTTTATTTTCTTAGACCAGGCATGGGCAACTGGCGGCTCAGGGGCTGCATACGGCCCCCATTTTCAATCTATCAGGCCCTCCGACAACTTCTCAATTAATAAAAATGAAAATTATAAAGTTGTTTTTCCTTTGTTATTACCAACACTCATCAGCAGAGGGCGCTCACTCATTACTGAAGCTGCCTTACAAGACGCGTTCCCGTTAGCTCCTGTGTCGGCCGTTGTTGTATATGTTGTTGTTAAGTCAGGTAAAAGAGGAAAGATGAGTGCTAAGAAAAGAAAAGCTGAATTAGAAAACTGTTCATTCCACTCAAGATGGGAAACAGATGACCTTTTTACAGAATTTAAAGGCAAACTGATGTGTTTGGTGTGTCTGGAAACAATGTCAACGATGAAGGACTTCAACTTGAGTTAAACTTGACTATAACACTACATAAAGACAAAGATGACAGATATAGCGGAGCTGCTAGAGTTGTTATTGTGACTAATCTGAAGGGAAAAACACAGTGTCAGCAGGTTTTTTTGTAAAACCAGTACTACACAGGAGTAATCTGTTAAGGTGTTTTACGTACTTTCACTGGAGCTAACAAAAGCTTTTTAGCTCTTGCTAAAAAGCTAGCAAGAGCTAGCAAAAGCTAAGAGCTCCTGTCAGAAGGCGAATTAGTAAAGCAGTGTGTGGTGGATTAGTTGTTTTTCCTTGTTTTTCCTTCGTGAACTCCAATGCAACAAAATGCACTCATCCATCAATTAACAAAAAAAAAGACTAGACTGAATCATTTTTGTGTTTTATGAAACTTTTAAATGTTAATCTAATTACTGAGTTCACAGTAATTTTTGTTTTATTTAATGTGTGGCCGTTTTACATTAGAATTGAATTTTATTGGCCCCTGTCCTTGTTAAAGTTGCCCATCCTGACTTATGCTGCATTCCAGTTATCTTGGAACTCATATTTTTCTGACCTCCTGCTTGGAAAAATGCATTGGAACAGCACTTGAAGTTGGAGCTCCTCCAACTGGGAAACTCAGCAAAATTATCTACCTCGACTTCACGAGCACGATGTCACTCAACATAGCAGCACCTGTGGAAGCGAGCTTTATGAATGGAAATGATCAGCTAACAGGCAAATAAAGTATTTTTTATTGCATGACATTAAGGTAAAAATATAATGCCAAGTTAGCTATCTATAATGTATAATAACTGTTTGCCATTGATATGGAAGTGTGAATAATTTCAGAACATTTACATCTCTGCACAAATATTTAATACTGTGATTGATATCATTGTAAAACAACACAACCAAATAGTCCTGTCTAGCTTTTCTTTAGTTAGAATTTATTACTATGCTTATTTAATCTTACGATATTTATTGGTGTTCAGCTATGCTTTTTTTACATTTGGCTGGAACGGTTTCAGAAATTCCGACTTCCCACTGTAACTGGAACGCAGCATGAGACCAAGATTTCTGCTTTTATTTTATAATGGCACACATGCAATTCTCACACTCACCTTTAGATGGCACCATTGTACTTGCCTATTGCTGTAGTCAAACTGCTTGGGAACATGCTGCTGTCCTCAACTTCACGGGCTTTAGCTTCAAAATATGCACTTTAGCCTTTGTATTTCAAACACGTTTTAAATGACATTAAAATGTTTTATATTTTGTATTTTTGTTACATTGTTTTGTGTCGAAATTTTGTTCTTTCTTCATTTTAACCCATTCATGTGATGTTTTTGATCTCTGAAGTGAGCAAAACGTCATTAACACTTCAATATTATTTTATGCATTCTTGCAACTCGTATTATGCCAGAAGATACCACACGCAGTATACTGACATTACACATTTTAGAGATGATTATTTGTCATTTGGCGCTTAATATAATCATCCTGTTCCTCTCCTCTGTCTTTCATGCGGTTGCCTGAAGAATGGAGTCCTTTTATACCTCATTTTTCTTATCAGGGTTCCAAAGATTTTCTGTCAGAATTGCTTTGAAAACATTACTTTCTCATTACAGGAGTGTTTGAGTAAGACTTATTTCCCCACTGCCGTGTGTAGAAAGCAAAAACATGAATAATTGTCACAAGACAAATATACTTTATCATATTATTATTGACAATAGCGTCATTATTTTAATAACTCACTCTGATGTCTTTTGAATAGAAAATGACTTTAGAAATAAATGACTTGTCAAATGATAGGTTATTTGAATAACAGGTTTTTCAAAGTTCAAGCTCATAAAAACTGCTTGTGTGTGCTGCATTTCATTACGCTGTTTGTTAAGTTTTCTCATGAAAGGGGGAGAGATAAATGTGCACTGGAGATGATATTAGATGAACAAATGCAAACACAAAAGTAAGTTGTTAAAGATTTGGTGTTACAGAAACTGGGAAACAATAAAAGAGAAATCCACGTTCACATTGCCAACAGTTTAATGACTGAAGATCAGATACTTTCCCGTGAGTGCTCCATTAAGTGTTTCCCCCACAAAAAATTGTCCGTAATAGAAACAACCACTAAAGCCGAGGTTGATGCGTATCTACGTACAGACATCGTCTACTGTACTTTCACAACTGTACACAACAGCCTTTGACTTTAAATATCAAACAATGTCATCGTTTCTAACGCGGTGCTGATTGCATAGTGAGCAGGTTTAGCTACCCTAATGATCACTACTTTGTGGAGTTTCAGGTTTCACTCTGCAGAATGTAAATGTGTGCAGTTAAACTCAGCAGAGAGTGGGCATGTGTGCGGTGTAATACCTCCGAGTGCATACCTTTCGGGGTTATAAAAAAAATGATTCACAGCCCATTCCGAATGATGCAAATGTTGCATTCGCATTCTTAAGTATTTCTAGCGAATATGCCGCTATTAAACTATCAATATTAAACATCACAATTCCGGTCAATATTTGATGAGGCCTATTTTCTAACAATGCAGCTTTCAGGGCTCAGAATCAATATTTCAAAAAGTGAATTTTTCATAACTTTAGCTTTGAAAGCCTAAGTGCATTATTAATATCAGTTACAAAAGCAGTGTGAAAGTGACAGGTTCCATATGCATTTTATAAACATAGTGGAGGTGGAACTATACCGTGAGCACTGATTCCACCACAAATCTCGACTATACTGTCAGCATCCTGGGTTTTCTGGGTGGAGGTAAAACAGGAACATTTCGCTCAGAAGCTCTGCATTTTGACACCCCAGTGCCTTTAAAATCCATCACTGTCAGGAGAGTTCTCCTCTCTATCTTTCCCTTTATTCCTATATAGGTCCTCTAGAAATCCCATCTCTGCACTTCTTTTTCTTTGTCCTCAGTTTGTTTATGCGTCTCATTGACAGTAGCCTCCATGCTCTCGCCTCCTTCAGCCGCTGATGTCTTTCCCTCTGTTGACTTTCCCTCCTGCTCCTTCTCTTGTTCCCGCTCTCTAATGATCTCCACCAGCCTTTGGAACTTTTGGTTCAACTCCTCCATTCCTCCCGCCGCTCTGCCCTCCTCCTTGTCTCCGCTGCTCTCTAGTGAACTCAGCGACTCGGCCCTCGAGTCACGACCCTCAAACTCGTACGTCTGCAGGGAGTCGTAGGGCGGCTGGGACAGGTCGGAGGTGACCTGATCCAAGCGGAAATTCAGGAGGTCTTCCATTTTGACAGGCAGGGGGTTGGTCATCTCTGTTCTCTCAGGTATATGCTTCAGCCCACATGCCCAATCCTTGTTGTATCCAACCAATCCCCCAGGTAAGGGCAGAAACTGGGAGTTCAGCTCCTTTCTCTCTGCTCTGCACATGTTCAGAAGCTGAACTCCCCCTGGGTACAATCCACTGCTGCTTTTTCCACTCATGCATGTCCCTCTGTTACCTGGATTCAGCGAGCCCACGATGCTGTACATGTCTCCTTTCAGGTAAACAGGATTGCTGACAGAACTGGTTTGACTGCCATTTGAATAATTTCTCTCTGAAATGGAGGGAATGGAAATGTCAGTATCGGTGTCGTCTACTGTAAAGCTGGTTGCTCTGGTGCTGATCTGTGTCTGGGAGGATCCTGGTCTCCCCTCTTGCTGGTTTGATGAAGAGCTACTGTGACTCAAACCCGAGGACTCATTTGCATCACAGTAGGACAAATTCACGGTTTTGCTTGCCAGTGCGAGCTCTGTTTCTGTTGGGTTTATCTAAAAAAAGGAAAACAGAAAGAAATGAGTTGGCGTAGAAAGGAGAACATAATTGTATCTGCTAATATCAACTCTGTTAATCGCTAACCTTAGCCTCGTCCTGATTCTGTTTGGTGTCAGCGTTTGCTTCATTGCCTTCGTTCCTGTCTGGGGGTTTGCTCTTTGACAGCAGGTGTTCTGCTTCATAACTACCAAGGCTCATCTCCGGAGAGCGCAGCAGAGGCTCAAAGGTGCCCTGCTTCTGAATGATGAGGGAATTAGCAGCGTGACCTCCGGCGAGCCCATGGGTCAGTTGAGTTAGTTGCACACCTGCCTCCAGCGGCCCTTCTGGGTAATCTCTGAGAACAGGCAGCGTGTGCACGCCGTAGCAGAGACGTCCGTAGAGAGGAGCCGAGCCTGGTCGCTGAGGTTCCAAGCTGGGGTNCGCCGTAGCAGAGACGTCCGTAGAGAGGAGCCGAGCCTGGTCGCTGAGGTTCCAAGCTGGGGTGAAGGTTACGACTCCAGCTGTACGTTCTGGTCCTTGGCAGATTTTGCTGGGTGTACCATCTGTACCAAAAGACGAATGTCAGAGAGAGTCAGACATTCCAATCATAAACACATCCAGGATAAGGATCAACTTTTTTTTTTTCAGGACATAACTCACATATTTCTGTTGTGCTGCATGTGCTGTATTCTGTGCATATTCTTCAGGGCTGTTATGTCAAAAGCGGAGGTATCTGCTTCCCCTCCCCCCTCATCATCATAGGATATGATGTTCTCCCTGACATCATCTTCCTCGAAGGATGAGTGGGAGTCTCGCTTCTTGTGGCGCAATGACAGCAAAAGTGCACACACCACTAAAGGGCGACAAAGAATCAACCTGACACAAATGTTCAGAATCTTTCAAAAAAAAAAAAAANAAAAAAAAAAAAAGAGTCACAAACATCATATTTATGGAAGTTTGGAGACGTTTGCGTCAAACTCACCCAGCAGTGTGGTGACACAACCCAGCATGGCCAGTAAGGTCACCAAACTGAAAATGAGAGATGGAGAAGCGGAGGGTACAGACAGACAAACCATGTGTCTCTCCCATCTCCTGTCTCTCTGCCTCCCCCTGTCCTCTGTCTGCATGCCGCCACTCAGACAGGGACAAATGGTCACGGTGACGGTGCCAGTGTTGGTTAGACCAGAGGCACCGTCACGCAGCACAACTGGCACATAGAGGGTGAGCAAGGAGGAGGAGAAGCCAGGGAGGGGATCCAAGGCTGACTGGAGAACCAAGCTGGCAGTTACGCCTGATAATGGGGTGGGGAAAAAAACAAAACACAAAATCAAACACAATCACTGCACAAAAAGCAAATAGCAATTTTGGCCGGTATGATGTTTGTTGATTGTGCATGAAATGAAAAATCAAATCAAACTGGCGCGACCTCCATTTTCTCTGATGGTGAGGTTGAGGGCGGAGCTGGACTCTGGAGGTATGCTGAAGTGGACTGGGGTGTCTTGCCCTCCTTGGTCCCTGTCGATGGCTCGCAGGACCTGAACTACCTGCATAACATAGAAAAAGATGTTCGAACAGACCACATAATTACCTGGTTGAAATGATGCTGCTGCTTGGGCTTTTCATATTACCTAGTAGAGTCTGACATACAAAGAGTTCATTTGCAAAAACAGATTTTATTCCCTTTTCATCGTTAAACATCAATTATTTATATACATTCCAAGAAAAAAATCCCACACGCTCTCAAAATAGCTGCAGTTTGAGGAAGAATTGATCAAAGCCAGAAAACAATCTGAGGTGAAATGGAATATTCGAGGAAAAAAACAAAAACGGACCTGACCGGGGGAACTGGAGTCACATACAGACGTTGTGTATTGCCTGTCCAGTTCCGGCGCATTGTCATTCTGGTCTAATGTCTCTATGGCAACCACAACTCTTGACACAAGATTGGGATTGTCTGAAAGAAAGGAAAATGACACTAATGTGGAAATTATCATTGAATTTCTAACATGTCTGTTCCACAGTTTCTATTCCAGGCTTCAGGCGGTGCTTTCAGTGAAATATGACTACAAAGCTCTGCTGCCTGTAGTGCCGAGGGGCAGAGGTGCTGACATACCCCTCTGCGTGGCGATGACAGTGATATTATGCCATTGCTCCCGCTCACGGTCCAACTCCATCACTGTGCTGATAAAGCCCGTGTCGGAGGCAATACGGAACAGAGCCTCAGGGTCTGACTGGGGATCGATGGAGTACCTGAGATACAGAAACAGGCTCAGTAATGAACAGAAAAAATGAGGTACAGGAAAGGGGACATAGTGAGTGATTGAGTGAGTGAGTGAGTGAGTGAATGAATGAGCGAGTGCGTGTAATAGAGTGAGAGAATGAGTAAGTGAGCGAGTGATAAAGTGCGTGCATCAGTGAGTGCATGAGTGAGATAATGAGTGCATGAGTGAATGAGTGAGTAAGAGAGTGAGTAAATGAGTAAATGTCTGTCCGTATTAGGATTTTAGAGTGAGTGCGTGGGTGAGCAGGTGCGTGAATGAGTGAGTGTGTGCCTTAGTGAGTGAGTGAGCACATGCGTGAATGGGTGAGGGTGTATGTGAGTGAGTAAGACAGTGAGTGAGTGAGCACATGCATAAGAGACTGAGTGAGTGTGTGAGTGAGCAAGTGCGTGAATGAGTGAGCACATATGTGAATGAGTGAGTGCGTGCGTAAGGGAGTGAGTAAGAGAAAGAGTGAATGAGTGAGCACGTGTGTGAATGAGTGAGTGTGCATGACTGAATGAGTGAGTGCGTGAGTGTGAGTGAGTGAGTGAGTGCGCCCGTGAGTAAGAGACTGACTGAGTGAATGAGTAAGAGACTGTGTGCGTGAGCGAATGAGTGAGCGAATGAGTAAGCAAGTGAGTGTGTGAGCGAGTGAGTGAGTGCGTGAGCAAGAGATTGAGTGAGTGAGTGAGTGAGTGAGTGAGTGAGCTTGTGCATGAGTGAATGAGTGAGCGAGTGAGTGAGTGAGTAAGTGAGTGACTGAATGACTGAGTGTGAGTGAATAAGAGACTGAGAGAGTGAGTGAGCAAGTGAGTTAGTGAGTGAGTGAGCGAGTGAATGAGTGAGTGAGAGGCTAAGTGAGTGAGTGAGTGTGTGAGCAAGAGACTGAGTGAGTGAGTGAGTGAGTGAGTGAGTGAGCTTGTGCATGAGTGAATGAGTGAGCGAGTGAGTGAGTGAGTAAGTGAGTGACTGAATGACTGAGTGTGAGTGAATAAGAGACTGAGAGAGTGAGTGAGCAAGTGAGTTAGTGAGTGAGTGAGCGAGTGAATGAGTGAGTGAGAGGCTAAGTGAGTGAGTGAGTGTGTGAGCAAGAGACTGAGTGAGTGAGTGAGTGAGTGAGTGAGTGAGTGAGTGAGTGAGTGAGTGAGTGAGTGCATGAGTGAGTGAGTGAGTGAGTGAGTGAGTGAGCTTGTGCATGAGTGAGTGAGTGAGTGAGTGAGCGTATAATATCTACCTAATGTTGGTGCTTTGTCCAGTGTCTGGGTCCACAGCCAGGACCCAGCCAACAGAGCACACAGGCGGGCAGTTCTCAGAAACATCCAGATGGTACCGAGTCCTGGAGAACCGTGGCGGCTCATCGGCATTAAGAACCATGACCCGAACTGTTGCGTGGTCCTTAAAGGGACCTTTCCTCAGGTACCGAGCATCCACCATGGGGTTGGCAACCTCCACAGCAAAGGAGTATGAACTGCGGGTCTCATAATCGAGCAGCTGTTTGGTGAAAATTAATGTTCTCTTACTGTGCAGGCTCTTATTGAAGCTCTTTCATATATCATTCATATATAGATAGGACGTGTATTTCTTTTCCTATACTGTAATAACTCTGCATAATTCATATCGCACCCTTTTCTCACTTTTGTATATCTTCCTCTGTTACTCTCATATTTCTCCGTCTCTTTTGCTTCCGACTACCCTCATTTTTCTAAATTTCCTTGCATAATTACTCATCAACAAACTCATCTTACCTCGTCTTCTTAATCTAAGATTGCAGCATACAGGAATTATTTGAATGCACATCACTAAAATCCTTAAATCCCAACTGAAAAGACAAATTTGTATTTGCTTCCTCTAATATGATCTGCTCACTTCAAATCAGCAGCAATTTTCCAGCAGCTGCTCATCAGTTGATTGTAATTCATTAATTGCACGCTGCAGAACCTTGTGAATTGGAGCCTGTCAGGGACAGAGGGTGTTTAAGTGCAGTACTTTAATATTCAGTAAACATGACTCAGGAATTTGCAACACCAGAGCAAAGCTTTGTAAAACTGAATGCAACAGAAATGTCACATAATGCAGCTTTTACTTGTTTTTGCTTGTTTTGTGGTTGTTTTAATAAAACGAGGCTCCGCGTATGTCCAAGGCAGCTGAGGATAGATCATTTTTGTTAGGCTGTGTACAGCTTCAGTCACGTCGGTATCACAGCAGATCTGATGAATTGCCTCGTGGGACAGAAGTCAAATTTGTTTTTGTGTTGATATCTCGTAATGCATCAGCTGCTCTCAAAGAAGCTGATCTGATCGAAGATATCGAACGCAAAAAAACTCTCTGGAGCCTAGTTTAGGCCCACCTCACTGCTTAGGGAGGCTACTTGAGCGGCTGTACCTGGTTAATGAGAGCCCTCCCTCCCCCTCTAAAGCCTATCATATGCCCGCGAGGGTTATTTATGCTCTGTTTTTTTTGCCATTATTGCCTGACTATGATGAAGACAAATATGGTGTAGACACGTTAGTCCTTGCACTGGATAAAAGTAATTGAAGAAAAAGACGGGTGCACCAGTTTTCTCATGGGCTCAAGGTTCCATTTGATTGCGATCTACATTGACTTGTCCTTCTCTGAGAGCAGCAGTCCAAAGGCTGGAACGTAAGACAAACTGCTGCAGAATTAGAACACCAGATAAGGTTAAAATCCTGAAATAGGCACATCCACTAACCTGTGTCGCCTACGTTTTAAACCCTCTGTAACCGTGTTAGTATGGTTGCTTTATTCACATACATTATTCCGTATCTCCTCCTGAGTCTCTTCTCTCACCTTATTGAGTACGATGATAGCCTCCTGCTCTCTTCCAGTTATATTGAATATTTCACTCTCCTCCGTGTCCAGGATAGTAAACTCCAGCTGAGCGTTTTCTCCCAGATCGGGGTCTGTGGCAGTGAGCCGGCCCACCTCCACACCTGGCACCGCTAGCTCGGATACAGAGAAAGACCATGCACCTGCAGTGGGTGCAATGGAGGAGTAAGAATGAATACAACATTTATTGTGAGCACACACTGAATGTGGATCTGGTTCCAGGTGAAAAAAAAAAACACCTGCGTGGCTCTTTTGCGTCTGAAAACACAGTTGGTATTAANGTTCCAGGTGAAAAAAAAAAACACCTGCGTGGCTCTTTTGCGTCTGAAAACACAGTTGGTATTAAATTAGCATACTGTGTCACTGTTGGTGCTGTTATCGGCTATGTGTAATTATGGTTTAATTATATATTTCAAGTGCAGTAATGAATGTCTTTCACCAGTGTCTAAATGTAATTGTACTAATCTACTCTATTTCTTCTTTGCACACATTTTAAAATTATTTTAAGAGCATATAAATATTAAATTAGACCAGTACCACCTTATCAATAAGCCACCAGCTGTAAAAACTTACTATATCCATGTAGAACAGAAGTACATGGTGCGCACATGGGATGAATTTGACTATTTTCAACAAAAAAATCTTAATACATTTTTAAAAAGTAATAAACTGCAAAACAGTTTCTTAATTAAACTTATTTTAATCTGTAAAGAATTTGGCACAATAATGGAATTTCCACATATTCAATTCTTTTGATTCTCTGCAGAAATTACATTTATCTGGCATACCACCAGGCACTTCAGGTACCACCAGTGTTGCACATACCACAGTTTGAGAACCATTGGATATGATGTTTATTTTCTATTTGGAAAGCTTAAATCTACGGGCAGAAGTAAGTTTTGTAACTCTAATAACCTTATTATCTGAACATAAACATCTGTAAAGCTTCAAATTACACGACATTAGATGAAGAATCAAAAAACTGTCTTAATTTGATATTTAATTCTTGGTTATATCACTATGTTATTATGTTATTACGTTGTTTAGTTTACAGTCTGTCCGCGTAACAGGCATGAAAAGATAGCAAACAATCAGTGGCAGGTTATGTCATTTATCTGACAGTACATGATAAACAGAGTAATGAGCTGCAAATTCAGTGAAATATTTCATTTTAAGCGGTGAATGCTAATTGCCTCGGCATTATAAAGAACATTTAAAATTACACCTCTCACATTCAAACAGCATCCTAAATGAGCTGTTTGTTTAAATTGTAGCACTATTGTCAAACACAAAATAATGACCTGGAGTAAAGATGTGTGGGGCGGAAGATATAGTAAAGAGATTAGTAAATAAATAACGCACTGTTGGCATTTGAAAATATTAAACTGCTTCTATAAAGCTTTATATTGCAGCACAATATATCAACATGAGGAGAGGGGGCTTTAAACATGAAGACGAATGGCAGTAAGGAGAGACTGTCAGGGTGAAGAAGGGAAGGGGGGGGAGGAAGCAAACAGAGGAGATATATAGAAAAGCAGAATATGTCTCACACACACATTCTGCAGTGATTTTACTGTCTACTGAAGCAGAAAGCACTGAACTTTAAGATGAAATATTAATAGCATGGAACGTGGAAAAGCTTGGATAAGAAAAAGCGGACATGATCTTTCACTCTTCAAGACACTCAAGTCTCCTCAAAGCACGGTCCATTTGAACCTTTAGGGAGTGAATGGAAATGTATCTATACAAGTGTTAATGCCAATTATTTTGAGAAAGGTTACGCCATTTCAATTTATATTAATAACAATAATTAGCAAGAATGGAAAATGGAAAAAAAGGAAATACTGAACTGTCAAACTCTTTAACTTGAGCTGCTTTAAAGCTTATATCTTATCTTGCACCCGCTGAGACAGCGAAGCCCCAAAGGAGGCGAAAAATATCAGACTGCTGTCACAAATGCCATTACAAGATGTTTCATCAGTTTAATCTTACGTAGCATGCAGACACACACACAAACACACACACACACAAAGATTCTACAGTGGCTGAGACTGAAAGCTGCCGATAGTTAAGTGGCGATCTGATAACAGCAGTGCTTACTCCTTCTGAAATGAGGGGGGTTGTCGTTGACGTCGCTCAGCTTCACGGTGACTGTTGTTGTCTCCGATAATCCGCCCAGATGTCCCCCCATGTCTTTGGCCTGGAGGACGACCAGGTATTCATCCTGAGTCTCTCTGTCCATCTCAGGGACAGCTGTCCTCAGGACACCTGGTGGAGAGGACGGACAGGAAAGGTTGCAAAAAAAAAAAAAAAAAAAAAAATCACAACTTCACATGAACAGGAGGAAATGCGGAATCATACACATTGGATTTAATACATTAAAAAAAACATGTAAGTCACGGCTGTGTCTATTTGCAAAGGATTACACGTAATATGAAATACTCTTAGGGCATATGGTAGCACAGATATAACATATGATAACCAAGCGGGCCACTGGGATTTGCTCTATGGGTCGTAATCATCAGCTGGAGAGGCATATTATGGTAAACAGCTTTAAAGGGATCTGCTGTATCTGTGTGGCTGTGACCAGACCTGTTTGAGGATCCACAGAGAAATAGTCCTGGCCTTGAGTAATGGCGTACACCAGCCTGGCGCTATTTCCATATGTTGGATCATCAGCATCTCTGGCTGTTACTTGGATTATGGACGTGCCTGTAAAAGAGAAGAGGCAGCTTATTTAAAAGGCTGTTGAAGAGCCCTGACAGGGATAGCAAGAGGCACCAGGTGGCTGATTAGTGGAGTACCTATGTTGGCCATCTCTGGTACTGTGGCAATATAGGGTTCATCAGGAAAGATGGGAGGGTTGTCATTTATGTCCTGCACTCTGATGATGAACTCAGATGAGGGCTCCAAAGCACGGCCAGTCTGGCGGTCTACAGCTGTTGCAATGAGACGGTACTGGTCCTTCTCCTCCCGGTCCAGGGATTTGGTGACATGTATGTTTCCTGTGTTGCTGTCAATAACGAACACAGATCCCACTCCCTCTCCCTCTAACATATACTTAGTGCGGCCATCGCCTTTGTCCATATCTGTGTGCAGCTGCAGAAAAAAAGAAACCAAAACTAAATCATTTTAAGACCTTCAGGCAACATCACTTTTATGCCCATTATGCTGAGTCAACTATCATTTGCCTCGTTAATGCTCATCTGTTTGTCTGGCCAGGACTGTGGTTATGACCAAGTGAAAAGGATGAGTTGCTAAGATGAGATGTGCTCAGTGAATCTGAAATGAATGGAACCAGGTGTGGACGATACAAATGGGACCAGGCTGGCTACTGATGCATACAGCTAATTAAATTGTTGGACCAAGCATGCCATTGGGGGATTGTTGAGGGCAAGAACACATCAATGTGCAAGTGCCCTACATGTATGTTCACGAATACATTCTGCTGCCAGAATATCCATCTGTATCTTTGTCTCTTCTACCCATCTGTCCCTTCCTTCCCTTCTTGTAAATCCATCTGCCTGACGTCCTTGTACCTTCCAAAGCCATCTTTCTTTTTTTCATTTCTTGTATCTTTCACTTTTTTATTAAGTTACCTCACTTACACAATGTCCACCTGGTCACATTTTTTTCCCTGTCTCTTACTCGGACTATGTGTTTTCCTCCCTGATGGAGAATCCTTGTTCAGTATTTATGGCCGAGAGGATATTAGCGTGAGTTTGATAGGTGAAAGGCCAGACACACAGAAATAGAAAGCTAAAGAGATTATTCAGCCTTCATCACACTGAGCTTTCTGACCAGGAACCCTCACATCTCTCTACCCTTAAGGCACATCTGCACATATTTATAATCCACACGGCTTACTCACACACTCTGCTGTGAACTGTAGATACTCATGCAACCTAAAACCTTACGATGCAGTCACCATACCGACTGGTTTGCAGTGCAATTTGAAATGAATTTTGCAAGTCCAGTTCATTTTATTAAAATTTGCTGGTATGACAGCGAGGCTTTATTTGCCTCCATATCTTTAAAGTGCAGAATCTGTCAAAGTCCATTTGGACAAAAGATGGATGTCTGCTTTTCTGCATGGCATTGTTCATATATTCTAACATAATCCATGTTCAAATTAACATATTTATGCTAGCACCAATTTCCCACATGATGCACAAGGACATGCGAGCCAAGACAGGAGAAAATATGCTGTGCATACTTGTGTGTATGTTTGTGTGCTGTGTGTGTTAAGTGTACACACGGGAGGATAAAGTTAAGGATTATAGAAACTCATGATAGCATACCCAACAACTTGCTCGATAAGGAGCTCAGGGTTTTTTGTATTTTTTTTTTTTTTTTTTTTATTATTCCTACACCCACATCCCCCTCTCTCTTTCTTCCTTACAGCTAGCTTGGATCCCACACTTCACCACAAGACATCTTTGTTACTGTGTGTGCCTACAATCTCTTGCTCTCCTGCTTCCCCTACTCCATCCTCTCTTTCTTTCCAGCCTCACTCTCCTTGGTGCCTAATTGCTGGCTCAGTCCTGTTGTGATTCAGTCAGCATGGTACAAAACACTTACAGTGGGGAAGAAATTTATCCAACCCATAAACACAAAGCAGAAAAAAGAGGAAATTGTCTCTCCCTATTCTTTCATCCCTTTCTCTCCCACTCTAATCTCAATTTTCCCCTTCCTCACACTCATGCAGTACATCCACCTTCTGTCTTTCTGCTACACACTATTTTCTTTGGCAGCAAAATTCTCTCCTCTCACACTGCTCAAGGCACCTTGTAATTTGAACTGCTGATATAAATCCCTAAACCTTTGTGCCGGCGTTAGCTTTGACATGATCATCTCTATTTGAGTATATAAAAACAGCATCCTTAGAGAGGACCGAAACAATGCTTCCAACCCCCTCACAACGCTGAGATGTTTTATTACATGTATATGAATGTCAAGATTGCACTTCCAGAGGAGACAGCAGTTTTTGTGCGTCTACTGATTGCTTTAACATCGCTCCCTGACCGTATCAATAACAACCAGTGAGGAAGATTAAACATTTATGAGGTGTATACAGCAGTAGTAAGAATCCAATCTAGACTGTCACTATAAAGTATACCACTAGCTCGAGTGGTTGGCAGTATTCCCTGTTAGCGTTACAGCTGATATAATCCACACTCTAGATTGTAGCTGCCAACAGCTGCATTAGCCGTGGAGTGCCTGCTACATGTAAGCCCCCTGGGATCTGAGTGTTCAGGTGTGCCGTGGATGAACTCACACTTTTCATGTTGCGACACCAACAGCAGTTGAATGTTGCTGGTGTGGCAATTGTAGAAACATCACCATCCTTGAGCTCTAGTGTGTGAAATATGGGGCCCTGTAATCAGATAGAATGATTGACACGTGCTTGTCGACAGCTTACCCGTCCAATGAGCACAGGCTCGGGTCCTCTGTACTCTTCAATCACGAAAAACTGGTTCCAGAGCCAGCTCCGCCGGCGGCGAGAGCGAGGCGGGTNCTCTTCAATCACGAAAAACTGGTTCCAGAGCCAGCTCCGCCGGCGGCGAGAGCGAGGCGGGTATGCCTGTGAGTGACCGTCTTCAAACGTTGTGACCCCTTTCGAGGGGCTCCATGTCCTGTCAGGCTGAACATCAACACCTGTCTGCACACGGAGCTCAGAATGGAGAGCGTTCTCGTCCTCTGAACTCGGATATAGACCGTGATGATTGTTTACATATTCAACCTCGCCGTTAGACGCAGTAAACGTGCTCCTTTTACCAGGTGTCAGTGTGAGTTGAAGGGTATGATGAAATTTCTGGGATTTGGCAGCAGGTTTTGGATGCAGAACTACAACGCTTTGCCTGCTTAAAGAGTTCTTTATCAAATCAAAATCATCCTCTGGTCCTCTGTTGTTCAGTTTCAAAGCCACATCTGGCAGGGTTCTCATTTCATCTGTTCCACTGTGAACACGACCTTCCATTTCTTTGATTTTCACAAAGGAAACAGATGCATCAGGGCACTCTGGATGATGTAAGTCTTGGTGATTTCTGTCATATGTTACTTGCAAATCATCATCCTTTGACGGGCCAACAGACACTGAGTTGCTGTTTTGTAGCCTCTCCCCTAAACAGAATATCAGAACAAGAAGCACGCTCTTTGCTGCCATGGCCGAGGCTCACTGATAAATCTGTTTCAATGAACAGCTGGAGAGCAGAGCAGGTTTTCACGACGGCACATCTTGTGTTTTTATTTTATGTGTCTTCCTGCTGCTCCTTTCTTCTCCCTGGAACCACACTTCATTTTTCTTTCTTTTCTCACAATTTCCCATTCAGTGCACATGCTGCAGAGATCCCACGGTCAGAACAGGACTACCTGAGAGAAGACATAATTAGTGTAATCTCTGCTGTCTTAATTAAAATGAATCAAAAGTGCTTCAAGGTACAGAAATGAAGAGACGCAGAGAACTTGACATGTTCCTCATTAATTTATAAAGAGGATGCTTGATGTTTTATGGGACAAATTTGTAGCTAAAGTTGGGCTTTTAAAAAAATACTATTTGTTGTACAATTCTGTGTTTGCTGCACTGAGCTCCCAGTCAGCGACTATAAAAGCCGCTGTGAGTTTTTACACATGATTTGAGAAGAAATGACCTAAAAAAGAGAATTCACTCGAAAAACAGATGCCATTACTGCTACTATTAATATATTTACTGTTGTTGCTATTGTTGTTCTGCGTAACATCCTTCTTAAGCTTAGTTTTAACACTCAAAAAAAGGTATTTTCAGGGACCAAAAGGACCATACTGGATATTTTGCATGTTTAAGCCCAATAAACACAACCCGCATACAAGTTACATTGCTGACAACAAAATATAAACCATATTTCAGTTTTCCTGTTATTTTGCTAAATCCCCTAATCTTTCAAAATCAGGCGATACACCCACCTTAACATTTAATGTTTCCCAACATGTTTCCCATCCTAGAGGGAATGGTGTTGTTTTTAATTTCTTGATAAAAACCGTCTTCTCCTGGGACTATATTTCCTGAGAGACATACATTTTCTTTCACGCAGCTCCATGGTTAAATAAAGTTACTTCAACTAAAAAATGTAATAGACAATGTATTTTCTGTGCTTATCTCAAGCACATTTCATGTCTCCACAAATTTAGTTTTACAGTCTACTGGGATAAACTGAAACCCATGGCAGTCTGGAAGGTAGGCAAAACAATTCTGATATTTGCCGCTCCACTAGTATGAGTTGGGAAATGGTTTTCAGTAACATAGCTTGTACGTGGGCTATATATATTAGGCTTAAACAGGCAAAACCACCAGTATGGTCCTTTAAGTGCAGTCTTAAAATTTTTTCATTATTTTCGCGCCTGAGGGTGAGGCGACAGAGAAAGATCACAGATACTTTATTGGTCTCTGTCACACACAATTGTCTGGCTACCAGGTGATTGATGTCATCCCTAAAGATGGCCTCCCTTTGCCTCAATGCCCAGCAGTGAAAGAAATTCCCCTTAAGAGATTAATTAGACCCATAAATAATTTAATCAATGACTGTCCTCATTTCCCAAAAGTTTAATGATCAGAGTTTCGTTAGTATTAGAGTCAGATCCCCGCCATTGATCTTTGAAACTTGATGTACTGAAAACTGTCAGCGGCTTAACAAGACCGAAAATGTCTAATCGCAGTTTTTCCATCCACGTTCTACCTGCATTCATCACTCTGCCTCACTATTTCCTGCTATGAATCTAAATGATCTGTTCCCCGTGAAATCTTTTGTCACCATTTTTTTTTTTTTTTTTTTTNTTTTTTTTTTTTTTTTTTTGCAGGCATGCATGATTTACCCGCTCTTTTCTCTCATATACACCCGTACACAATCACAGTGCAGCAAGTTCATGACTCATAAAGGGATTAGATCTTCCAAAAAATCGAAATAAAGTTTTCATGAATGCACTTCTATTATGAAAAGATTTAAAGTGGGAAAAAAAGAGAAAACTAGAGAAATCATAAAGTGTTCCTGCTGGTCGTGCTATGACGTGCACAGGATCCTAACTGTGTAGAATGAAATTAATACAGTGCATGTATGATGCCACAATTTAACCTTATCTGTGTTCTGGATAAATGGACTACAGCAAAAATGTACATTATTGCTTTGATTAATTTATATGCAAATGAACGCAGGGTGGGTCTATGGCAAAGCAGTTTTAGCTTTTAACGCCAACATATGAAAATAACATTTCTGATCTATCAAAATTGTTCAGCTTCCAATATATGAAAGAATCATACGAAAGAGTAATGTTTTTACAACTAAAACTGACCTACTTTCTAAAAAAAAAAAAAAAAAANAAAAAAAAAAAAAAAAAGCTTCAGAACAGAGTGAATCTGAGCTTTTGATCAAACTGTTAACTTAATTCAATTCACTTTATATCATTTCTTCTCAAAAAGAAAAATTACCCTTGGAAAATGTATTTTTCATTTTGCATACCCATTGTACAGACTCATCCATATTAATGCTTCGTGTTCAATCATAAATCAACGCATCTTAAACATACTTAATGTAAAGACAGGAAGTGTGTCTTTCTCTGCTTATGCATATTAGCATCCTTTAAATTCCTGGCTTACGTTGCTCTCTGCCAGCTTTGCTACAGATGCACGTTGGCAGCAGTACACGTCATTCACTGTTGTTTGAAGTCTTTAGAATATGTGTGTGTGTGTGTGAGATATGTGTGAACTATAAGGGAGGAACAGAGGATGAAAGGGCGAGGACGATTTGCTGTTGCTGCCTCAGTATGGCATGATGAGTGGTGACATAGCTCTAAATTGCAAATCGCTGTTTCAGTCTCACTTCACTTTGTGTGGAGTTGCTTCGTTGCAGCGAGGCTATTTCATTTTTATTAAAAATAGCCTGTGCATGTCAGGCCTTTACATAGGGACAAATGGGAGATGGAGGGAGTGGGGAGATGCAGGGGTAGGGGGCTNCAGCCTGGTTGGCTTAAACAACCAAGAACAACCAAGACATGGAGAGATTCTGTTCCATTCAAGCATCTCTGGCTGTTCTCTCCTTCTGTCATTCGTCTTAATGCTCATCCATTCTAACTGTCTCCGTCCTGCTCAAGCAGAAATCTCTTAAGATGTTTCAAATCACAACAAGAGGCTGATGTACTCAGCACATCACTCACCTCTTTACTGTCAGCAGACAACCTGATACAACAGCATTGTGCTCAACAAATGTTTTATTTGTCATACGGATATGGGTGTGTGTCGATACTAAATACTCTGTGTATATGTGTATACATGTAAGGGAGACAGGGAGGGAGGGAGGGGGAGAGAGAGAGAGAGAGAGAGAGAGAGAGAGAGAGCAGCTGTGCCTTCTCTGACATTATAATGAGTAGTAAACACAGGACATTAACATCTATCACAGCATACGATGGTTCATCCTGCTTCTGTTTTGGTCCTCCCCCCCCNCCTCCCGTCTGTCATTCACTCACTCATTCACTCACACACACAGACACACACACACACACACACACACATAAGAGAGACAAGCACAAAGAAGAGAGAGAGAGAGGACAGAAAGAGAGAGAACAGCTGATAATGTCTTCTCTGACATTATAATGAGTAGTAAACACAGGACATTCACATTTATCACAGCATATGATGGTTCATCCTGCTTCGTTTTGCGCTCTCTCTCTCTCCCTCTCTCTCTCTCTCACACACACACACACACACACACACACACACACACACACACACACACATACACACACACACGCGTCAGGGCTGCTCATTAGCATATCTAGTAGAGTTACACTAAACAGCCTGGAGCGTGACCTTGTCTTGTTAGAGGAAGCCAGAAAAATGACCTACTTGATGCATGTTAATGTGATTTACACACTTGGGCTAACTGTTATAATGAATGCAACGTCCCAAAATACTGCTGTCGGCTACTAACCAAGGTCCTTGAACGCATCGTTTTGGCAGGCGTGCGTTCGTGCCGTCAAAGCGCACGCGGCAGGTGAGTACGCACTGATTGATACCTAAAGGCATGAAGGCGCGCGCTTACGACACAAAATGCTTGCGCGCACACACACACTGACACACACAAACAAACGCGCGCGCAGGTACTGCTCGTAGCAGAGCACCATCATCAATACCATCTGTCAAAGCTCCGTTCAGCCACTCAGTCACCCAGAATGTGTTTGTTTCTTGTTTCTAAACCTTAATTTCAGCCGGTAATTTCAGCCAAACATCCAGCACAGGAAAACATCTGTAACATCTGTTTATGGCAGCAGAAAAAACGACACAATGCCTCTAAATAAAGCGATTTACCGATGCACTGAGCTCTAAATTGACACTGAAATAGTTGGAAACCGCCTCACCGTCACAGAATATTAGACTGAACGACACACGAAGTAGAAGCGAGAAGTGGAAAGTTATCAGGTTATCAGGTTATGGAAGCAGAAGACATGAAGCGGAAAGGCTTTACTTAATTACTCATTCAGTCATGGAGAAAAAAGCCGATAAGAGCTTCGTCCTTACCGTTCCTGATGCGCTGATCTAACTGAAGCTGAAAACGTCCAACGTGGACAGGATGAAAGGAAGCCGAGGTTCATGTAGCTCAGCGTGTAGGTCTGTCCACTCAGACCAGCCTCTCTCTCTCTCTCTCTCTCTCTCTCTCTCTCTCTCTCTCCCACACACACAAACACAAAACACACACGCACACACTATATTTATCTCTCTTTCTCTCTCTCTCTCTCTCTCTCTCTCCTCTCTCTATCATACACTGTATTTAACTCCCCTCTCCCTANTCTCTCTCTCTCTCTCTCTCTCTCTCTCTCTCTCTCTCTCTCTCTCTGTGTGTGTGTGTGTGTTTCACTTTCTCTCAGTCTCATTCTCTCTATATCTATCTCTATTATCCATCTATCTATGAGATCCCTCACTGTCTCTTGCTCTCTGTGTGCATGTCTATCTATCTATCTATCTATCTATCTATCTATCTATCTATCTATCTATCTATCTATCTATCACTGTCTCTTTCCCTCTCTCTCTCTTTCCATATCTCTCTCTCTCTCTCTCTCTCCCCCTTTCTCTTTTTGAGTGTGTATGATTCTAGTACCAGTGGCACAGTAAAACTTTAAATGATATTACTGTAATATTAACTATGATTATTATAACCAGAGAGGTTTATTTTTATTTTAATTGAGTTACTACATGCGGTCATCACGTTGTCTTTTTATGAACTAACACATTAAAACACTTAAACGTTAACCGTGTTGATCTATGCACATTATAGCCAAAACCTGACACATGTTGACATAAACTGATATTCATATATTGTAAATTATATTTCTGTAATCTGTCTCACATTTAGGTGTGATTTTTAACCTCAGGATTTTGACAATCCATTTGACTAATTACTAGACTAATAATATTTTTAGCATACTTTTAAACTACCTTGCCACCTATGTAAGACTACCTTTAATCGATATTGTCTGTTATCAGAAAGACATGACCTATACCCTGATAATATGTATGTGTATTTCAACTCAGTAATTCAAACTTCAAAGATTAATATTTAAACACACAAATGTGCCATTATGATAAACAGTTGTTTGCTAGAGACACTCTCATTTTTAAATGTTGATATATTTCAGATTGAGTCCATACTCTGTGTGTTTGTCACCCAACTGTTTTGGATTTTTTTTTAAATATTTTTTTATTTTTTATTTTAAGCAGAAAAAGCGGTCATCAACATATCCGAAAAAAAGAAAAACAAAACAGCACATCAGTTTCTCGATAACAAAAAATATAAATGTCTGAAAAGGAATAGGATGAAGTATATTCTGTACACATACTGCAAAATTAATTGAATGAGAATCTTGTCTCGGTTTGCACATCAGTGGTTTTTTTTAAATTTTATTTTATTCTTGACTCGTGTCTGCCAGGAGACCTCTGAATAAAAAAAGAGAGTCTTCAAACAAGTGGTGGCAGAAATGTTCACGAATGGAACGCAAGATGGCAGCCTCCAGGTTGCTCTTCACATCCTTTGTACCCTGCTGGATGTGGAAGTTAATTAATGACAAAACTACTGAGCGAGCACAAAAAAAAAGCCAAAAAATCAAGATTTCAGTTCATGCAGGGACAAATTTGCAAGCTTAGACCAAGTTTTGAGGGCAAAATTTGGATTTTGTGCGTGGGTAGCTTGAATTCTGCTCTGTGTTTCTCTTGAGAATGTGAGGGGAAATGTATGAACAGTTTGCCAACTGCCTGACTGTGAGAGTAAAACTTCCAATTTTAAACTCTTTTTGGAAAAACTGAAAAGCCGACTGAGCACTCACACATTACCAGATGAAAACATTATAGGATGGTGTTCATTTCCTGGTCAAATGTAATGGATTTTGATCTAGTCTCATACGACCTTCCAAAACTGACGGCACACAGCTTTAAAGATGGCAAGCAAAGAAAACCCTACAGATCTAGAGACACAAATCCTCTGAAGACTCAAAACATCCATTACATCATAATTCTGCCTTTGATTAATCTAAAAGCTTTGAGTCAGATCTGCATAGTTTTTGATTTAGACCAGAAGTTTATCACTCAGATTTGTTTCCTACTCACCTAAACAAAGGATGATATGTTTTCATATGATCTCTTAGTTTTTTTTTGTTTTGTTTTTGTTTGTCTTTAAGCAGAATTACTCAAATTAAAAAAAAAATTGTGAGCAATTTTGCTTAAAGGACCATAATGGTGATCGTACATGTTTGAGCCTATTGTATTCAATTTTCATACGTTACGCTACTGACAATCGTTTCCCAAAGGATGAAACCATATTTCAGCTTTCCTGATATTTTGTAAAATCTCCTAATCTTTCAAAATCAAATATTCAAGTNAAACCATATTTCAGCTTTCCTGATATTTTGTAAAATCTCCTAATCTTTCAAAATCAAATATTCAAGTGATACACCCACCATAAAAACTGATGTTTCTCCTGCTACTAGTTATGCAGCATTATGAAGTCATGTTCGTTTAAATTTTTCCATAAACGCAGATCTTCTTTTGGGACTATATTCCCCGGTGGAGACATACATTCACNAATTTTTCCATAAACGCAGATCTTCTTTTGGGACTATATTCCCCGGTGGAGACATACATTCACTCCGCACTTTTTATTGCACTTCTTCTTCTTTTCCTTTCGGCTTTCCCTTCAGGGGTCACCACAGCGAATCATCTGCCTCCATCTAACCCTATCCTCTGCCTCCTCTTCTCTCACACCAACTAACTTCATGTCCTCTTTCACTACATCCATAAATCTCCTCTTTGGTCTTCCTCTAGGCCTCCTGCCTGGCAGTTCCAACCTCAGCATCCTTCTACCGATA
>VXCM01003261.1:0-58133 GCA_014773175.1 Lucifuga dentata
GCAAAGCTCTAATCTCGTTGTACTAGTACAATGACAATAAAGTCTGATTCTGATTCTGATTCTGAGGCTCTGGGAAACATGGCATTGAAAGGTTATTCTCCTTTCTCCGTGTTCTCGTCTTCTACTTTCACTGATGACCGTGACAAATACAAGCCATGTGGCGTGACAGGAGCAACGAAGACCGGTGAGTAAGTCTAAAAACAACCTTGAAGAGGTTAGACTAAAAAAAAAAAAAAANAAAAAAAAAAAAAAGAATGGCAGACAAAAAACAATCAGGCCTCAGGATGAACTCTAAAGCATCACATGAGATCAATTAAATACAAGATTATAACCTACAGGAATTAGGGAAATATGCAAATTCACTGTGGTGACTCAAATATTTATTGCCCAGTAATTTTTCTACAGAAAAATCCTGTTTTTATGAGGAATTATGTTGAAAGAAAAGCATACTGACTGTCCTTGCATTTTTGAGGTATTTGTGAAATTCCAGGGAGTGAGGACTGCCCCCTTTCTGACATCTTATCATAAACGTTCCATCTCTGAAGGCCTGCTGAAAAGGTTCATTGTATCAGTCGTGAACCTTTCGGTCTTCAGTGTGCATCAGTGTTTCCCTCCACATTTCAGCATATGTAATCATAACATGATAACCACACCAAGCACCAACAATCCACGCTGTCAACACTTCCAAATTAAAATACCATGGCTAATGAAACAGTAAGAACTGTGTAACTCATGTTCAATTTGCTCCCCTTGACTGTTAACACGGGCTGTCTATACATGTTAATGTACAGACAGCCTGCGAGACAGTTGGTGTTCATAATACTTAACTTTGACTGCATGAATCATGCTGCAGCTGCCACTGATTTTTATTCAACCTTTAAAAGCTTATATTTCTTCACTTTCCGACAAAGCAAATGAGGGCTATAAAAACTGCTGTAAACCCATTAACTTCACCCATTCTACCAGCAAGAGCAATTTATCTTCAACACTCCCGTAAATCTGGACTTGGCTGTTTGTGTGGCCAAAGACAATCAATGGGTTTGCATCATCTAATCTATCATCTAACAAGAAATGCCATGTTAACTGGTGAGTTTCCACTTCCTGACTAATGTGTTAGCACTGCTGGGGAAAGTAGAAAAATGCACACAAATGAGCTTGAAGTTCCTGCAGGCTGTGGGAATCATGATGAAATCTTTGGTTATCAATCCAAAATGGTGATCCTAGATCAAAATATAAGATGTCCACCAATAGCCTGTTTAGCGCTCCTGTGACCAAAAAACAACCTGTGACAAAATTTTGAAAGTCAGCACAAGATACTCCAATTTTTGTCTGTATTTTGATTAAGGCAAAAAAGTGAGTAAGATGTGTACATGGATGGAATTCATAGGATTCCGCCACTTGTTGAATATACATGACACGCTGCTTAATCTGAGTATGAGGGAGAGTCTGACAGGTGAGGAAATCCAAGCAGAGGTGGATTACCCTGATTCATGTTTGCAAATTTGAGAAAACAGACTTAGAATCAACAAGCTAACATCCATTTACGCTGATTTTGATCTGATTATGGTGTTTACATGAATTTGAAAAAAATCAATTTAATGCCTTTATCAAAGTATAATCAATTCCTAACAAGTTTTAACATGTAACATGCATATAAAGATATTAAGCGTCAGGATTTATGACCAAAATCTCACAATTTCACTGCTGCTATGTCTGTAAATGATGACAAGTTGATGACTAGCTTTTTACTGCTTGTTGTAGCCCCATAATACCCAAGATGTTGATCTCACAAACACGCATCAAACTTGATATAGTGGCGTATTTGCAGTAGTTACAGAAAGATTCTGTAATGAGAAAAGCAACATTTTCAGGGCCCTCATGATTATACCGCAACAATATCAAATAATTCTCTGACGTGCTCAACCTGCTTTGGTTTCCTGAGGCAACGCTGCAGGTTTCTGTGGGAGCCAAAGGTAATATTAGCTGTACAAAGCAAATAACCATAATCCGCTGCAGACAGCAACAAGATAAATATACAATAACTGATATGTACGAGCTTTTGTTTCATTGTAATCACAAGATTATTGAAAGCAAGTTGTGCAAATAAACGAATTCCTGGGAAAAAAAATAACTAATAAACCCTTGCGAATGCCAATGATAGGATTATTAATGATTATTAAAAACAGAGATAACATAATGCTCACTCTGCTCACACCAAAATACACAGATACCATTTCACTTCCTTTTCATACATCTCTTGATTTTCTCCGAGATTTCCAACCCTTGAATAACTTGCATCATGCTACAGTTTCAATTCTCATGCTGTTGTGACAGCGCCTGGTCCGAATTAAAGTGCTTTAAAATGGGTAGCTGCGGAGGGATTCAAACCCCTGACCCTAGGTCAGTGTGATTGCTGTTAAGTAACAAAGGAGCAGACATTGACGCCTGTGTTCTCCATATACATTCATACATTCACAGATGGAAGACGGAGAAGCAGCTGCCCGCCGCTTTTGAGAGATGAAGCTCGCCACAGTTCTTACTTATGGCTGAACGTGACATCACTGTAATAGCATGTGATCCTGTGAATTGCCATTAGAAATACATTGTTGTCTGCTGAGAGAAGTTTGATGCCTCAAAGCTTGAATATAAGAGAAGCAGTGAGATGGTTGAAAGAAATGTGCATGACGGCAATAAACCATGCAGTGACTCTTTAAACATTAAATGACTCTCAGTGTCTGAACGTTCTTCGCGTGGAATCTGATTTGCTTTGCGGTGCAATCTGATATGATCAAAGACATTAAAACTGTGAGTCAAGCATTTAGGCTTTTTCACAGCATCTTGGAGGAATTATATCCAACCATATTTTACAGCTGAACCTGATCTTCATCTGGATCAGTTTTCTGACACTAACATTAGCTGTTATTATGATAATTTTGTTCAAGGCATGAAGACATCCATCAGGAATGACAACAGAAGGAGTGAGCGATTCACATCCATAGAGAGCTTAAAGTTATGAGCAGATACTATAGAGTACATGGTATTACAGTAGTATTACAGGTAGTACTAATAGGTATTACAGTAGAGTACCTAAAAGCCAGTGATTTAGTAATATAGGTGTGGTGACATATTTCCTTTGGGATTTTTAATCATTAATTTGTTTTCTAAAGTCACATTTCCTGAGACAGTTTGACTCCCGGGCTAGGACTCATAAATTAGAAGGTATTATACGGATCAGGAGAGCGTTGCCTGAACAGAAATAAATCACTCTTTGATACCTCAGACTCAGATCATTCCCAACGTCTCGGATTTCTTCACCATTCTCATGGTCATGAGGTCATGAAAACAAACTTGCGGGGAAGAACCAGTCAAGTGATTGTTGTGCAACAGCTAAACATCCAACATGATCCCAACACACACACACACACACACACACACACACACACAGAGGATTGTAGCATTTTAGAATCAGAAAAGATCCGTCTCAGACTCAAATTCTTCACTGAACCATGATGAATCAGCAGAGTTGAAGCCTAGCAGATCAGCTATGCATGCTAAATGAAGGAGCCAACAGTCTGATGCCTGCTGTTTCTGCACATATCTAAAGGACCATGCCAGTGATTTTAATGATTGGGCCCAACAAATACCACTCACATGCATGTTACATGACTTCCAACCACTTTCTAAAACAAGAACGTATTTTAGTTTTTATGTTATTTTGCCAAATCCCCTGATTTTTGAAAATCAAATGTTCAGGTGATACATCCACCTTAAAATTCTATGTTTTGCCTGCTAACACTTGCGCATGATTGTAAATGTCTTGATTGTTTTAATTTCTCTACATAAGCCGTCTTCTCCTGGGACTATATTCCCTGGCGGAGACATTTATTCTCTTCCACTTTGGGTAAATTAAATGAAGTAACTTTGAGTAAAACTAATAACAGCATGTTGTTCACTGTGATGTATTATCTCATTCATGTTTCAAGTCTCTGAAAGTTTATTTTTTTATAGCATACTGAAATAAACTTAAATCAATGGCAGTCAGGAAGGTAGGGGAAAAAAATCTAAAATTTATAGCTGCAGTAGTATGTTTTGGAAAATGGTTGGCAGTAATGTAACATGTACGCAGGTTGTATTTATTGGGCTCAAATGCGCAAAATCACCAGTATGCTCCTTTTAAGCCTATTAACTCTCACTTCTTGATCTGCACATCCGTAATGAGATCTGGATCAATGCTTCTTTAACTTTTAGATCATGTTAAGAGCAGATGGAGAGGTTGAAACAAAAAGGAAGTAATGATATTTTGGTAACATGTAACAGTCTTTGATATGGTAAATGGTACACAAAACTGTCTCCATAACCCCACCCCCACCTAAAAATCAAGATGTCACTGAGCATTTTCACTTGATCCCTGGTTGACCCCCATACAGCGTAGTTTAGAGAGTAAATTTAGAGAACGTTGGTTACACAGAAACAAACATGACATGTTCAGTTACTTCACCCAAATTATGGTTGAAGAACAGTTCATTCTTTCATTCTTTGCCAACAGATCGCTGTAGCTTCTGCTGACTCCCCATGCCAGCCGACGACGTTTCAGTCTGGCAGCCCTACAGGTTGGGTGCAACAGATAGTTCTCTGGCAGAGCACCAACATCAATACCACTCAAGAAACAAGGAATACTAAATACGATGTGGGAATGTGGACTTCATAAGACAGATCTGGATAGATCTGTCAATAAAAGAAAAGATGAAAGAAACTTGATTTTTCAAACCTCCCATCTGCAGCTCTAGCAACGTGTGTACCGCTGTATTCGNATGAAAGAAACTTGATTTTTCAAACCTCCCATCTGCAGCTCTAGCAACGTGTGTACCGCTGTATTCGAGCTCAACGTTTGAAATAAAAACATACCGTAGAGCGTAGAGGCAGACACAAGAAAAGGCAACAGAAGTGCCATTGACAAACAAATGGTGTTAAAAACAAGAAAGTGCAAACTATCTGACACATCTCACAAAAGTAAGATGGTGTTTACAGTGCATCTAATTCACTCTCAGGTTTGAGTAATGTGTTGATGACACCACACCGGCCAAGCATGAGAAAGCATGTAGGTTTTATCATTCCTTGATCTGGACGTAGCAGCAGTGGTGCGATTTAAAGATCAGGGCAATGTGCCCCTCCCTATGCCCTGCCGTCCTCAGACTGTGTTTAAACCAAGAGATCAGACACCCGTAATCTCCATTGTCCCATCCTGGGTAGACGACAGGGTCCTATCATGGCCCACTTTAAAGCAGGGCCATCTGCAGAGTCCCAGATAGTCCCTGCAAAGTCTCACAGTGTCTTGATGTTCCCATATTTAGTTATAGGGTAAATATATGTACATAACTATACTATATGCTATTTTAGTGGTAAATTTCAGTTTTTTAGGTTTTTCTTACATTACAGACTGTCACTGGTTTCATTTCCTTCCAGTACACTATTAAAATAAACTTGTAGAGACTTGAAATGTGCTTGAGATAAATAATCCATCACAATGAACACAACATGCATTAAGTTTTTTTTGTCGAAATAACTTTATTTAACCAATCCAACATGGAGCTGAATGGAAGAGACAATGTAAGTCTCTGCCAGGGAATATAGTCCCAGGAGAAGATGGTTTTTCTGAGAAATTAAAAACAGCTATGCCTTCTGCAACCGTGCATAAGTGTTAGCAGACAAAACATTTAATTTCAAGGTGGGTGTATCACCTGAACATTTGGTTTTGAAAGATTAGATGATCTGGCAAAATAATGGGAAAACTAAAAATATGGTTTGTCAGTAAGGCAATGTGTATCAGGTAGTATTTATTGGGCTTAAACATGCAAAATCGGCAGTATGATCCTTTAAAGTGAAAAATCATTTCAGTAAGACTCTGTAACCCCACCCTGAGAGTGAAAGCAGAGAAAACAGAGAAATTGTTTTGGGTTTCCATAAGTCATCATAATCTTGCTTGGTGTGCTGATGATTATTTATTATTTTTAAATCCAGAATAACACCAGAGCTATTTTTCACAACATATCTGTACGTTTATCACAGCTCTGCGTCTACAACCTGGATTCCCTCAAACACACTGCATGTGGTATTGATTACGCTGTGTTATTCTCATCTGTCAGACTGAAGTCCTCTTTGATCCACCTTTATGCACGCCCTACGGCACTTCACCTCTACAAACACGGAGAACACACACTCAAACACAGTGCTTAATATGGCTTCTCTACATCAAGATCCACCATGTTCAAACTTACAAGTAGGATCACCGGGTTAACAGCAAAACAAATCCTTCATGACAGGAATAAATTAATGCCACTGGGATGATGAATGAGACATTTATGTTGCAAGCTGGTTCCACTGTGGCATTTAGTTTGAGAATGAACAAACGGTGGGCTAATAAAACAGGGAAAGAAGACAGGGATACACTTTAAGGACACATGTAGCGAAAGAATTCTCAAAGGCCATGAATGTGTCTTGCCAAATGGGCCCAATTTGGACATTTCTTCCTTTAGAGAAACTGCTGCCGAGGTAACTGTCCAGACATTGTGAATGGAGACTTCCTACTGACAGGCTCATTCAGGGAGGTCCTACAACCCGAGCGCTGTTCCTGATTGGCTGATGGATGTTGGAACTGCCAAGTATCAGCCCAGCATGGGAGCTGTGACCTTGGCCTTGACTGTATGTGAAGGCAGGAGGCAGGGAGACTCCAAACCCTGATCCGTGATTGCACCCCATCATTGTGTCCCTCAATGGAGAGGTAATGACTCCCAGCAGCCAGCCGGCTAGCACGCCTCTCTCCTGCATAAAGAGATCTAGAGTAGGTGCTCATCCCAACTCCAGTCAGTTTCAGTGAGGCAACTATTCAAGGCCTGTTTTCCATTCTATTTGCACAAGTCTGTGTATGTCTATGTCTGTCTGACAGGTTTCTCTCTGCTGTCTCTATGACTGTTGGCGCTAGCTGAGCCAAGCTGCTTGATAACTCTTAACTCCATCCTGGGTCATTCGATCATAAGCAGACAGTTCTAATGCTGCGTTCGTTGTACCTCAGCACTTGGAAGTTGGAACTCGGATTTACGTTGTTTATGACCACGGTGCATTTGTGTTAAACAAAGTGGGAGACCTCCATGAAAGATTTTGTTTTGTTTGCTCTGTCGTCCCAATAGAAGCTATGTTTTAATATTTATGAGCTATTTATCTTTACAAAACAGCTACTGCGTTGCCAGTGTTCTACATTTAACCAGTTACTGTGGCTGCGTTCCAATTTTCTTATTCATTTCCATGTTTCCCTCACTTGCTCTTAATCCTGCCCACTGAAGACATGAGGAAAAGATGTGAGGAAAAGAAGCGAGGACAGAGGAGGACGTTTTATTAAACATGTCAGTGGATTTTGTTGGTACAGATCAATCCAGGTTGTGATGATATAAGAGGAGTTATTTTATTGGTTTTTTTAATGTTTCTTTATCATTCAGAGCTGCACTGAACACACATCCAGTCATTTTAAACAGATGATCAATCAGACGAAATTAAACATCAATAATCAGAGTAATTTTACAGCTGAGATGCTGCTGTTATTTTTCTGTTCGCATGTTTGATGAAACTCATGCGGTTATATTAAGATGCGTGTCAGTGTATCAGATCAGCTGTAGCAGATCTGTCCAATCAGAAACAGACTTCCNATTAAGATGCGTGTCAGTGTATCAGATCAGCTGTAGCAGATCTGTCCAATCAGAAACAGACTTCCACTAAAGGGGCGTGTCTGTCAGGTAACAGACTTCTGCGTAGGATTGTCTGGTGTTTCCTCGCTCATGTCTCTCAGATGAAGCCTCCTTGATCCTCATAACAGTGCTTTGGAACGTCCTTAAAGATGGCGGACCAGATTGGTTTCCAGGTCACGCGAGGATCGAGGCTCGAGGAACAATCAAATAAGGAACTCAGAATGCACCCAGAATCTGCATGCTGATTGATTTAAAGAAAATGCTTCTAAACATTCATTTATAAATAGAGAAATAATAGGTTACAGTGTTCTCTGGGCTGTGAAAAAGAGGTAGCTGGTGTCATCAGACTCAAAAACTCACAAACTGACAAACATCACGACTGTGGAACAGTTTTAAAGATAGTTTTACTAATATGATTGTTTGGTGGACATTTTGATTCAGCTTTCAAAAACTAGCACTAGCGTTAAACTAGCACCAGTCACAATCAGAATCCTCAAGATTACACCAAAGCTCTATTGCTGTGCTACTCAGAATCATGCTGCGCTTATTTACAACCAGCAGAGGTACTTTTGCTTGGCAGGCAGGTTTGGCACTCATGATTTTCATTATGGGATGTATAAAGTTGGTCTTGTAAAAAAACAAACAAACAAAAAAAACACACCTCACACTGTATGGAATTATTTGGGAATGTTAAGCCAAGCAAACAGATTAGAGAGTTGGAAAGAGAATGCATTTCTAGAAATATCTCCGCTTCCCACACAGCTAAAGGAAAATATTACACACACACACACCCACACACACTTAAAACACGCAAACACACAGTGACGTCTGGTTATGCTTCACCAGGATTTCTGGAGAGTGGGGGAGAGGAGAGAGTTTAAATGAAAGTCCGTGCTGCTAATCAAAGACACCTTCCACAGAACTACGAGCTCCAGGCGGACCGCCAACACACGGAGCCTCTCAGCAGAGACATCAGGTACTTTTCCTTGTGCACCACATCCAGCTTCGATTTGAGATACAGCCTGACTGCAGGAATGCTCTCTGCAGATGGACGGATGTGACGTCCACACCAGTCTGACCCTACATTAGTCCTCTGATGCAACAGTCGTCGTCAGCCCTCGGATTTCCCATAAATGACTCATCATAAGGACGCTGTTTCCTGGAACTATTTCTCTGGGGTCTGACAATGAAAACAAATCATTACAGAGCACAAGTGCATCCAGAAAAACATTCATTAGTGTACGGACATTAACACGACATACATACATAAGCTTTACCATCTGTGGTGACCTTTGGCATCTTTTCTTTACACCTTGAGCAGTGAAATTAAACGATTATTTCAAATACCAAAACCTGCATGAAGCCACATTTGTTCTTTTTGGTCTGTAGACATGAGAATTCATCATTCTCTGATCCTCGCTGCTGCCCGAGGTATTTTTATCTTTTTAAAAATAACTGAGGAGAAAAGGCTGTAACATATCCAGCCACTGACTTTCCAGGCCATTTTCTTCCCTCTCATAGTCTCCATTCATCACTATGCTCTTTTCAGTTTCTTCTGTGCGATCAATACGTCTTCCACAGCGCACATCAAAAAATATCTTTAAAAGCTTGCTTGTAATGTTCTTATTATCTTTGCTCTTTTGGCAAGAGAGGGAATTGAAATGAAAGAGGAAGTGGAACCTTTTCTAATTGTGAGAATGTGGCATAAGCTCTGCGATGGCGAGCTGCCTGATGGAGAGCCATTGCCAAAATAGGCGTATCGTCACAAAAGCCCCACAGTAGGTATGCTGTCGGAGATAAAAACCGTGTATGCCCCAAACATTTTTCCAGCCTGTCACCATACTGAAAGCAACAGGAAAGTACATAAGAAAAGCAGGAAATGTTTTAGGTGGATGGACACTAAACACATTCATCACATACTAAAACTGATGAAGGCTGTTAGAATCATGGAAACCCATGAACACCGTGACTCTAGATAAACTATGTCATCTCATCCAAACATCCAATAAACATATTTGTTTTGTATTATGGTAGAATGAGACACTCCTGAAACACTGGTGGGGTAACTTTTAGAGAATTTGGTGGCAGGTGGAGTCAGGAGGTTAAACTATCTCTGCACCTTGTTTGTGGAATCGGCGTATTTCGGAGCAATAAGGGATCTAGCTGAATACGTGTTTTCAGTACTCGGATGTCAGTGGAAGTCCCCTCCAAGTCAGAAGTCCCCTGTGTGAGCGCAGCTTTTAGATTTGGTAATGGGATCTTCCTTCCGACTCTTGGAAGCATGTGGGATGAGTTTCAGCGAGTTTCAAAATTAACTGAGACTCTGTAGAAGTCCAATGGGCAATCAGACTGGTAATAATAACCTCAGTAACAACTGAGGGATTTACTGGGAAATCAAATGAATGGTGCTGCTGTTTCAGGCTCAGCCATTAGACATTTGAATATTCATTTGACTGCATGAAGTTCAGCGGTACATAGAGCAGTAGGTGCTGTGCCTGTTTTTCAAATAAAATTCAAATAAATCTCTCTCATTTCCAAAAACACACTAGAGTAGTACACCAGCTATCTATTGAATATTTAACCATACGTAATGAACAGAAGATGTCTGAGCCTTGATTCATTGTCAGGTTTTTTGTTTTTTTTTTTAAGTTTGATGCAGCAGAACATAATGAAGCACAAGTCATCCATTTCTGGCAAAACGTACTGCTACAGCAGGACGAACTCATCCCTGTGGAGCTGCAGGGAGCTGAATCCCAAAATAAGAAACTGGGATACAGAGATGGGTGGATAGAGAGAGAGAGAGAGAGAGAGAAACTCAGAGAAAGCATGCAGTCAGAAAAGAAGAAGGAAGTATATAAAATGCCCGAGGCCACAAGCAGTCACAGAAATGACTGGCCAGAATAAAAGATGAAGTTGGATGGCGAGGAAATATCCTTCAGAGGAGGGTGAAGGGAGAAGCAACAAAAGCCAGTGCAGGAGGGTGAAATTGCAAACGCGTCAGAGTACAATGAACGGGGTGGAATAGGGTCCACCGATCACGCTGACCTGTCCAGTAAAGCCTATGGAGGCTTCAGGTCATTCACGAAGCCACAAGCAGCATAATGTGGCACATTTAAATTAAGTACATCTGGCACGAAACCCTCACGACTGTGAAAAGAACGTAAAAAGGAGTCAAGAAAACAGAGTTTAATGAGTAGATTTCACTAACTGAAAGTAAGTGATTGGTTTTGTGGGTAAGATTTGGAATTTTGCCATAAAGCAGATGATTTTAGATTTTAGAACTCAGCCTGTGGGGTTTCTGTTCAGAAAGTGACATTCGCTCAAGAAGAGGCGTCAAAAGGACAAGAAGCAGAACACCTAAACCTCTATGCTGGTCTGTGACACTTGAACACAAACGCTTCGCTATTCTGTGAACTATGGGTTACACTCCACTATTTATAAGTGTAAATCAGTGTGACATGTGAAGGCCCACAGGAAAACACGGCAGGAACCAGATAAGAGTAAGAAGAGGCAGTCTGCCCTAAAATGACAGAGGCAGTGTGAGGAGAGCAGGCACTGATGGCTTTTTAGGTGAGGCAGACATTTGTGTTGAGGACAGAAAGTGGGGTAACAATCAGTATGGTTACATGCATGCTGAAATTTCCATTGCATTTCAATTAAAGGACCATACTGGTGATTTTGCATGATTAAGCCCAATAAATACTACCTACTTAAATGTTACGCTACTGACAGCCATTTTCCAAAACATAAAACTGTATTTTAGTTTTCCTGTTATTTTACCAAATTCCCTAATTTTTCAAAATCAAGTGTTTTATATATTGTACTATTTTCATGATTTCGCCTTGTAACATATACTGTATGTTTGAATGTAGAAGGGACGGTCATTTTTAATTTCTCAGTAAACATCATCTGTCTTCTCCTGGGACTATATTCTCTGTTAGACATACATTATCTTCTATGCAGCTCCTTGTTAGACCAATTAAATAAAGCTACTTCGACAAAAAACGTAATAGACATGTTTGCTGTGATGGATATGATGGATGTGTCTCTCTACTGGAAACAATGGCAGTCTGGAAGGTATGAAAAAATTTCTAAAATTTACCTCTAAAATAGTATATTATTGAGCTTCAACATGCAAAATTGTCAGTATTGTTCTTTAAGGCAATAAATAAATTTACTGAGAAACATACCAAGGTTAAGCGATTGTAAACTGATTTATTCAAGCATGCAAGCATAATCAGAGTAAACCACCTCTGCATGCATTTCCTCACCTGGCGGTCTCTCCCTCATACCTGCAAATGGTAAAATGCTCTTAATCTGATTCGTGTATGTCTTACTCACATTTTTGCCTTAGTTGCTGACAAAAATCGGAGTATAGCGTACATGTAAACATAGCAAATGGTTGGACACTATTAAAACTATAAAGTTGTCGTTCACATTCTAGAAACTTCCAAGTTGCTTTAAATGGTTTATGAAACTAGTTATGTAGTTACAAGTGCAAAAACAACTAATAAAAGGAGTCTAACAATATTACTAAATATCTCTCTCAGCTTGGATAAGACCACCTAACTGTGCAACTGAACTGAAAAAAGAAAAAAAAATATGAACCCATCCAAACCAGGAAAGCTGAAACGGAAGAGGAATGGAGCAGACTGAATGGATTTAGCCTAAACTGATGAGCACATCTTTTATACACACCCTCACACCCACAGGTGCTTTCCTCGTGCATCACTTGATGATTGATGAAAAGGCTCTTTCAACTTTAAAGACTCGGCCTGCTGATCCACACATCCACTGAGGCGAGGTGAAGGGAGTTCACATTCCACTCAAATCCAAGTCTAAACACCTGCACGGCTAAGACGACCACGACACATTTCCTTCCTGTTAAAATACCCGCACACACATTTAGCCATCACAAGGGATTTTACATAATTTGTTTGCCTTAGGGTAGCATTTTTTACATTTGTTATATGAAATCTAAATTTGTTTGTGCATTTTACTGATTTCTGAATCACAGTGGCACAAGATTTACTCATTATAAGGCTCTTTTTTGTAGTGCTGTGACTTCTATCAGCATCATATGCTGCGTTCATTGTACCTCGGAACTGGGAAGTCGGAACTCTGAATTACGTCATTTACAACCACCGTACATTCGAGTTAAACAAAATCGGAGTCAACACTGACGCCTCTATATAAACTTTTGTTTTGTTTGCCCTGATAGACAAAAAGAAGCTACGTTTTTAACATTTTAGTTTTACCAGTGTTATAAGTTTAACCTGTTACTATGTCTGCATGCTGCCTCATTAAAAAAAAAAAAAAAAAAAATGCATCTAAACGTTCACTGAAAAATAGAAAAATTACTGTTTCCGGTGTGAGCAGCCATGTTGAAATGACGTCAATGCTGAACTCGAGTTGAGGGTATGTTTTCTTGGAGTTTCCCCAGCCAGAAGTTGGAAATTCTATGTTTGGAATTTACAATGAATGCAGCATTAGACCTTTTATCTGTCGCTTTTTTTTTTATTAATCTCTCCCTTCAAACTGTAAGTCATATTCATAAGGTGATAAAAAAGAGACTTCATAAGTGTTTTATTTCTCTTTAAATCTTTGTCTTGAACTTTTCTGTAGGAATAATCTACTGCATAACGGTTAAGTCTATCTTTGTGATGGTACTGGTCTGGAAGGAGAGGTTGTGAAGGAGGACAAAAGTCATTTCATTTCATTTAAAGGCGGCCTGAAGCCTGACTTAGCGCTGCTGGCTAAAGGCAGCAAGACAAAGACCAGCTGACAATAGTTTTACAGCCACCCAAGCAGTCAATATTTCTCCAGGTTTCCACGGAAAAGAATGCGGTGAGGTGTTGTAAACTGCATGGTGCAGTAAAATCAAAGTTAGTTTAACTTAAAGTCAGACGTGTATTTATTTGATTTTAGGACAACACCTGTCGTCTTAGTTACAGTATTAATAACAGCTGCATGTGGGTTCAGAGAGAAGGCTGACACAGACTTTACAGAGCCAAGAACAGAGGAAAGAGAATGCTGAATAAATACGGCTGAGGTCACACCAAATTTTATTCATGCATTGAAGGTATTAAAGGACCAAACCAGTGATTTTGCTTGTTTGAGCCCAATATATATACAGTATATAACCCACATATACATTACATTACTGACAATCAATTCCCAAAATATACTACTAGAGCAGTAAATATTAGAATTGTTTTTCCTACCTTCCATAGAAAATGGTTATTAGTAACATGACATATATATCAGCAGTATTTATTGGATTTAAACATGCAAAATAACTGGCATGGTCCTTTAAATTGTTTTCGGTTGAAGTTCACTACTTTGAAAAGTAGAAAAGCTACATACCAGAGACAATAGGTCATAGTTATAATTTAACAGGCACCACAGCATTATATGTGTGTTAAGGTTATTTGCGAGGCTTTATAAGGAATCTGGAATGAGTTATTTAAAACTGAATGAGGAAATAAAGGACAAAAGTAGCCACACGGTTGTTCATGGCTCAATTCTTCTTTAGTCAAGCGTGACAACCTGGACGGAAGAGTTGGTTCATTTATTGAGTTGACGCTGACGGCCTAATCAGGCCTGACCCTGGACTGGATTTTGTCGGTCCACTGACCTGTGGGTATTTGGTGTAATGTCAAATGTTAAATCCACTCTAACTGGCTGGTCAACTCTTTAGGGGGTGAGTGATAAGCAAGATGGAGGTGGCTGTGTTTGCTCTTTTGTGTTTTGAAGGGAGAAGCAGGGGTTGGGGGGGTCAGCAAGCTTTTGAGGTCAGGACTAAATGACTTTGTCCCCCGCCTTTTCTTTAGGACAGGATAGAATTGTCCCCCGGTGCCTTTTGCCCCCATAGAACTCCATAAAGAGTAATGACTGGTTGGGAATGTTATTTAATAAGTGTGTGTGTGTGTGTGTGTGTGTGTGTGTGTGTGTGCGCGCGGGACACCTATAGACCTAGGAACAAGATAGCTTATCATGGCCCCCAACTTTTGCAGGATTACCAGAGTAAAAATAAATCACTATTCACCAACAATAAAGTAGCGCTCCATTTCTCTGGAGGAAACTGATACTAAAACAACCATCAAAACATCACATAGGAATTTTCACAAGCATATGTTCCAGAGGTTAGACCTGCTTATTTTACTGCAGCAGGCGTTCAATAACCTGTTTCACAACAAAGATGCTAAGCCACTTTCAGATATGGAATGTGTTAAGTTGCTAGCATCAGCTATCTGCTAAAGTGGTTCTTTGGCCTTTCAAACATACCGTAGGTCTCCTGTACAGCAAAATGCCATAAAGCCTCTGTTCAAATATACAAGAAGCTTTACGTACAGACGTGCAATTCTCATGCAATATTTGGCATCTGCCATGAGACTGGGTAATGCAGGAAGCTACGTGTAATACACAAGGTGAGACTGTTTACAGCAACGTGGCATGCAACGTGGTGAGTCAGCCAGTTAGCTGTCGGTTTATCTCACCTTTATAATTCCTGACCAATTTCAGACCAATTTTCAGCCATCTTGTCATTTGTAAAAGATATGTGATCTCGGCGCAGAATTTAAAGAGTCAGTTCCTAGTCTCGTGTGATTGGTCTGCAGATTATACATAAAAACGTCTACCATCAGAGCGCTGTATTCTTGTAATGCCTTTGCTGACAATGTAACTGCATTTGTTCACACTTGTGCTGTGAAGAAAGTGTTACAGAAATGTTATGTCCTACCTAATGAAATTGCCAGATCTACTTTTACGGAAAAGTGACTCAGGTTCATTTCCAAACGTGAGGCTGAAGTGTTAAATTACCAGCCAATTAACAGAAAGGGTTGCATGCCTGAAAGAGGTTTAGCCTATATAAGCATTATATGTGTATTAAGGTTATTTGCGAGGATTTATAAGGAATCCCGAAAATAAACAGACAACCAGCAGAGGAATTTCATTTTAACGTTAGTAGCAGACCAGGGTCAGATTGGCCACTGGGAGAGGTGGGACTTTTCCTGGTGGGCCACAGCCATTGGTGGACCGGCTGGTGTCCTTTGCACTGCACAATATAATAATTGAAATTAACTTAAACTAAGCAAACATCATTTTTTTCTTTCATAATTTTCTTAGTGATGAGACGAAAAATGGATTCTAAAAATAGAAAGGGTGATACAGAGAAACAGCACATAATTACGGATTTATTCACCCCCGGCACCATTGGCATTTTTGTCTGACCATCATATACCTACATCCTCCAACCCCACCCCCACCCCCGCAATCCAACCCTGTAGCAGATGCGTAGACAACCAGACTCAGAAGCCCTCGCTCTTACGGACGGTCCCGCCACAGGAATGTGTAAGTGTAATCACCCGCACATTCCCCTCAAGCAAAACCTACGAAAAACTTAACCTTCCATTTTAACAAAACATCTCCTTTCATAAACAAACAGCTTCAAGCCCGACTCCAGCTTCACCTCTCCCCACCTCACCCTCCTTAATCACACCCACCATCCAGCTCAAACTAAGGAGCACGTGTGGGGTGTGAGGTCTCAGAAGTGCAAGCAGGGGTTGTGGTTTCCTGGTCACTGGCTTTTTGGAATGCTTGACTTGACAGAACAGTTCAGCAGAAACCGCTTCAATCGCAGACCAGGCAATCCACCGAGGCCGAGGTGCTGAAACCCACACTTAGTCAATGTCATCCAGAGTCTATGAGAGGGAATCCTTCAGATGTAATTGATGCAAATTTGTCAAATTGATGATTTCAGCATCAAATCACTCTCATTAAGGTCTTCATAGTTAAGAACTGCTTGTAATGGATAATACTGAATTGGGCTGTTGGATCATTCATACATCATCTGTTGGATCATTCATGTTTCTTGATAATTTCTCAGACCATGTTCCTGTGTAAAAGTGCAAAGTCAGCACTGTGAATACAACCTGGGAGTCACATTGACCTGCAAGTAGCAGGAAATTATAGTCTATAGGTAATAATGACATCAGCTCTGATCAAAACAGTTTGAATGAAAACAAGAAGCTGCCGCATCAAGGCTGTCTAGCGCTGCTCTGCCTGTCTGGGAAGCTGGGGGTTGGAGAAGGAATGAGTGAGCAAGTCTTTGAAATCTGCTCTATAATTAGCAGGGCTGCTATATCAACGGCAGGTTGTCTGGACCTGCAGAAATATGCCTGCAGTTCAGATAATGAAAGAGAAAAGAGACGTAGGAGCTCTTGATCTCGTTGTAGAATGTATTTTTCTGTGTGTGATGATTTAAAGATTTTTCATTTCTTGTTCTCTTTATGAGGAGATTTGTACAAGTAGAAGTCACAGTTGAACTGTACAAATTAAGATTTGTCTCTGTTAAATAAAAACTGAATTTGCAATCCTCAATTTTAAAGTGACTTTAACTCAAACTTAGTGTAGACATCAAAATTCTGCACACAGTGACTATCACTAATTTCTTTCCACCATTAGCTACTTCATTAATTAAGTGAAAATGCCACTATTGATGAAATATTTGTGTATATTTCCATTTCATCATTATCCAGTAGTTAATCCATCCATCATCCATACCCACTTATCCTATTCAGGGTCACGGGGATTATGTAGTAGTCCATCACAAATTCTAACAGACTCATATTGACCTCAGATGGAGTGTTCATTGATTCACCATTACAACCTCACTTAGTAAATCAAAATCACAGCAATGGCTGGATCGAGTCAATGAAATACAGAGGGGCAGAGCTGTCGGCAGACTAATGTGGTTTTCTACAGCAGCAGAGTCTGTTGTAGCATAGATGATGGGTTACTGTTGTGCATGGAAATATTTATTCCAGGCTGCAGAACTGCAGCAAAGTCACTGTACTGGAATGGAAGACCAGCTCTGGATCTCCACTTAAATACTCAAGGTCAGAGAAGGAATCCAAGTGACAGGGAGGACAGTGTCTGCGGAGCATAAACGAACGGTGTCAAATCTCATTCCAGCAAGCAGGAAACCGAAACTCACCTTTAAGATGTAACAATGCACAATAGAGCTGCTAGTCCACATTTCTGCAGTGTTACAAAACCAGCAACATTTAAAGTACATTTAGAGAAGCCAGCTTCCTGACTGAAGGGTTCCCGGTTCAGGGCAGGAGAAATCTGGTTTGGGGAGGTGAATGAGCAGTGCCTGTCCCTCCTTCATTATCACCACTGAGGTGCCCTTGTGCAAGACACCAAATACCCAAATGCTCCAGTGGAGCTGCTCAGTGGCTGTGGTTGTACTGGGCAGCTTCCAGGTGTGAATACGTGTGTGTGTGTGTGTGTGTGTGTGTGTGTGTGTGTGTGTGTGTGTGTCTGTGTTGAACATAAACTACATCATTTAGTGACCTTTCCACCTGTCTGCAACATCTGAACTCTACCATGTTTCTATGTTCAATGTCACTGATTTACTGCAAAGCTCTAAATGTTTGCACTCCTTGCAATCTGGAAATGAGAGAAACTTTGATCTGATATCAAAGTGTGACATATGCTCAAACTACAACAAAATCATATTTTGCTGTCTGATTACGACACACTGAATTTGGAATATTCAATTTAACTTGATAGCAGGTTTGAATAAGAAAATTAGTTAAAGGACAATACCGGTGATTTAGCATGTTGGAGCCTAAGATACACAACACATTACTGACTGCCATTTTCCAAAACATACTACTGGAACGGTAAATTTTATACTTGTTTTTCCTACCTTCCAGACTGCCATTTGTTTCAGTTTATTCCAGTACACTATTAAAAATCAACTTGTAAGGACTTGAAACATGCTTGAGTTACACAATCAATCACAGCAAAAATAATAACATAAAATAAAAGATAAACTAAAATACTAAAACTAAAAATGGAAGCATTTTATGCTTTGGAAAATGTTTGCCAGTAATGGTACATGTATATGAGTAGTATTTATTGGGCTTAAACATGCAAAATTGCCGGTACAGTCCTTTAATGCCACAGCAGCATACACCAAGTTGTTATCTGCTGCGACTCAGCAAATGACAAATTTATACTTTAATATTTTTTTTATTCATTGCAAATCACATTGTCGCATTGCACTGCAATGAAAGCATTAACCTTGGGTTTTTCTGTGCATAATTTATTTGCTCATAATTCAGAATAGATATGAATGAAAACCAATGTCCTTTTGCCATATCTTACCCACCCCACCATGTGTTCAAACAGTTAGTCCGTTAATCAGAGTTGCCCTGAAACATGTCTTCATTTTTAATGCATCAGTGGTTTAGGATTCTGCACAGTTTGCAACGCGACTGCAGTATGGACTCAGTGTAACAGTGATCCTGTCATTAACGTCCTTGCATCCGTCATGAGAGGAGAGACAGGTACGGCAGCATTATTCTGTGCCATACTGCTTGAAGGTTTCGTGTTTGAAGCTGAAAGGCCACAGCGTTTTTCGATTTGGTACTGTGAGACAGTATCTGGCACAGTCTGAGTAAGAAATGTGGTAAACTTCCAGCCATGTGCTCTTGGACCAGAAAGCTAGAGGGCCACTTGCCGCCACAAGAATTGAAGCCCCCCCCACATGCAGCCAGTGTAACTTAAAACCCACCAGAGTGCTCTAACGTAGGACTAAGCTTTATCTAGTGCCTCGTCTGGCTAAGTACGTCTGATGGTAGTCCAACGCAGACATTGATGGGGTGTCACAGGATAGCTGTCCAAACGCAGGGGTGAGGGATCCATGCCAGGCGCCTGGTGTGTGTGTGTGAACGCGTGTATGAGCGAGCGANGAGAGAGAGAGGTGGAGGATAAGAGACACTGAAAACGAAAGAAAGAAATAGCATCTCTGCTTTGTCTGAATGTGGATTTGGATCAAAAGATTACTAAAAAGGAACAACATGGCCTTTCTGGTCTTTTTCCTTTTTACTCTTGTTTTTTTGGGTGGGTNTCTTGTTTGTTTAAAAGGATCTCATTCTCAGCTGGACTCCTGTCTAAATCGCTATGTCACTCATGTAGAAGCATCACTTAAAGGAACATACTGGTGATTTTGCATGATTAAGCCCAATTTCTGAAACGCTGACAATTTCCAAACTGATAAAAATGTATTCTAGTTTTCGTGTTATTTTGCCAAATCCCCTAATCTTTCAAAATCAAATGTTCAGGTGACACACCCACCTTAAAAATTCAACATTTCGCCTGCTAGCACATACGTCTGAATGTATAAGGAACACCCATTTTTAATTTCTCAATAAAAGCCGCCTTCTCCTGGGACTATATTCCCTGGCAAAACATACATTATATTCTGTACAGCTCCATGTTGGACTGGTTAAATAAAGTTACTTTGACAAAAAACTTAATAGACATCTTGTTCGCTGTGATGTATTAGTTATCTCAAGCACATTTCAAGTCTCTACAAGTTGATTTTTATTTTAAAAAATTTTAAATTTACCGCTCCACTAGTATATTTTGGGAAATGTTGTCAGTAACTTATCCTGTATATTGGGCTCAAACATGTTAAATCACTGATATGGTCCTTTAAGTGTTGATACATGTACACTGAGGTAAGTGCAGATGTGGAATTGCTGATGGTTTTTTGCTGATGGAGAGAAGAAAGCTCAATACGAGACAGAAGAAAAGCAGAAAGGGAAATGCTGCACTTCCAGCACACCAAGTCTTTGACCTAAATGTGTCAGCAGCATGCCCATCATTTAAAAACTGCATGCATATAAATACTGCCACATGAAAAATAAGCAAATATTTACTGTATTACACATCAATGCAGGCAGAAATAGTACTTCCAAAAAGGTGGCTAACATGGGGCAATGCTTGTGATACATTACTATGGAAAAATATCTGATTTATCATAATCCAATATGGCAAATCCTCATCTGTGTGCTTCAGAAATCACAAGTCACAGGCACACCATAAAAACCCACCCCCACCCACTGTGGTCTTAGTGGCTTCAGCTGCTCCATTTACACTAATTGTCATTCAGATGAGGGAGGGCTTTGTTGTTTAAAGATGTCCCCGATACCATTAATATGAAAAACACAATTAAGGGTAATTAGGCTTTTTTTTTTTCCATAGTAAGCTAGCATGCGAGATCAGATGTGAGGAAGTTGCTTTGGCATTTCATTTTATATTTACTTTAAGCTGGAGAAGTGTGATTTATTCTGATGGTAAATCATTTTAATTTAATGATTTGCTGCTATCAGGCCAAACTGCACGGCCGGTGACACAAGTGACACAACAGACTAAAATGTGAATGCTTCATCTGAAACAATCGTGCTCCCATCAGCATTATTAAAGGACCATTCTGGCAAGTTTGCATGTTTAGCCCCAATAGAAACAACCTTCATACATGTTACATTACTGACAACCAATTTCCAACATAAAACATATTTCAGTTTTCCTGTTATTTTGCTAAATCCCTTAATCTTTCAAAATAAAATGTTCAGGTGATACATCTACCTTAAAGCTCAATGTTTCACCTTCTAACACATATGCACGATTGTAAAAGTCACGGTCATTTTAATTTCTCGGAAAATCGTCTTCTGCTCTCTGACTATATTTCCTGTTGGACCGGTTAAATAAAGTTAGACAAAAAAAAAAAAAAAAAAAAAAAAAATAATAATAATAATAATAACAGGCATTGTGTTTGCTGTGATGGAGTACTCATACCTCAAATACATTTCAAATCTCTACAAGTTGATTTTTTATAGTGTACTGGAATAAACTGAAAGGCAGCCTGGAAGGTAGGAAAAACAATTCTAAAATGGACCACTCCAGTATACAGTAAAGTTCTGGGAAATAGTTATACTATAAGGTAAGGTAACATGTAAGCGGTTTGTATATATTAGGCTCAAATATACTAAATCGCTGGTCTGATCCTTTAACTTTACTGATTTTGAGGATTCCTTCATAAAATTAGCTTCTAGATTCATTCAAATGGAAGCGTTTGACGTCCCAAAAACATCCATGGTCAACCATCATTAAGACCAAACTGCAAATTCAGTTGCCTTTGATGTACTACTAGAACATTCCCATGACCATGAATGATGAATAATTTATTCTTAACGTGACGCCACACAGGCCAGAAAAATAAGTCAGGGAAAACTGCCAGCAGCAGGAACAACAAACGCTAACTGGAGACAAATCTCCACAGGTAACTCAAAAAGTTTAAATCAGGTTTAAGAGGGGTTGGGTCTGTGTTGGGATACGGCAGAATAAATACCCTGAGGCAAACTAGCCCATTCACAGACCACAGGAAGGAGAGCCTGGGAGCATGCAAGGGCTTGCAGAGCCTGAACCCCAAGCGGGGCAGATCCACTGGGGTATGTCAAAGCTGGAGGAGCTTTTCCGGGGTGGACAATTCTGAGTGGGGGTAGAGAGGGGTACATGTGTTTTGAAAGAGCTTCCTGGAGAGTGAATGAACACACACACACACACACACACACACACACACACCAATANCCCCCCCCCCCGGTTAAGTGAAGGAAGCACAGATATAAAGAGCCAGGCAATGCCCCACGCTGTGTTATCAGGGTAATGAATTCTTATTACAGGCCAAACAAAGTTCAACACATAAACCAGAACAACAACCGAGGACAGCATCATTTTTAAAGGACCATTACCAGCCATTTTGCATGTTTGAGCCTAATATATTCCATGACCAAAGCATACTACTGGAACGATGAGTAAAAAAAACAAAAAAAAAAACAAAAAAAAAAAATCCTATCTTCCAGCGCCATTGGTTTCAGTTCATTCTGGTACACTTTTAAAATCCACTTGTTGATACTTGAAACGTAATACATTATTGTGAACAAGACGTGTATTCAGGTTTTTTCAGAGTTTTATAATTTTAGCATTTAAGTACAATAAAAAGCGTGGAGTGCATGTATGTCTCCACTGGGGAATATAGTCCCAAAAGAAGACCTGCATTTATTGAAAAATTTAAACGACACCGTGACTTCATAATTTTGCTTAACTATTAGCAGGAGAAACATGGATTTTTAAGGTGGGTGTATCACTTGAATATTTGATTTTGAAAGATTAAGAGATTTTGCAAAATATCAGCACGCCTGACATACAGTTTTATCCTTTGGGAAATGAATGTTAATAACGTTACGTGTATGAAAATTGAATGTATTAGGCTCAAACATGCAAAATGGACGGTATGGTCCTTTNCGTTACGTGTATGAAAATTGAATGTATTAGGCTCAAACATGCAAAATGGACGGTATGGTCCTTTAACCTTTTAAAACCTCAGAGAAACAAACCTACAGGTCTGCTCCGTGTGTCAAAAACCAAGAGCAACTCATGCACACAAAAGTACCAAACTGAGAAAGATTTTTAAAACTTCACATTCAGAGACAGATGCGGTTATACGAACCAGGCTCCATACTTTAAATTCAGCTGTTTATAATGAGTAATAGCTGTGTCGTATTGAGTCTATAACACGGAGCAGCACACACCCCTCAGCATGGCAAACCACGAAAACTGCAGCTCACAGCTCAATTTAACGACTCACAACTAGTTTCTAAAACTACAACAGGAATTTAACTTGTAGAAATAATCGCAAAGCTCAGAAAGTGAGTAATAAAATAAAGTTCGTAGCCCCAGACGTGGGTTCATCACGTAAACTAAGCTAGTTCTGAGATAACTTTGCTCTTATTCTAGTTAGTGTTGTGCGTAGCTGGTACGTTTACGGCTACTCAAACTGAATTCTTATTATTATTATTCGTGTCTTTTTTTTAAATTATTGTAAAGACATTTTGTTGTGGGTTTCTTTTACGTTTTCTTTCTAAAGACGGACGCTAGCAAGAACTGATATTTTCCTGGTGAAAGTTCTTTGGGAGCAGCCGGCTGATGCGCGCAGCAGCCCCGTAAAAAAGTGATGAGGACTGGGAGAAAGTACTCACGGACTGCCTCCTGTTTCGGGTCCAGCTCAGAGCTCGCCTGCTGGAGTCGGCTAATCTTATTTTGCAATCCCCTGACCCTCTGGCTGGTGGAGGTGAGGTCGTTCTCCAGCTCCTGGAATATGGAGCAGGCATGTTTAGCCAGGTCCGACAGCTGCCGCAACGTCCGAGATAGAGCCACATTACTGATGGAGCACAGGTCCTCGAAAAGTAGACCCTCTTCGTTTGGGATCTGATGCCTGCACAGTAACTGGGGTTCCACGACTCGTTTGGCAAATGGCATGTTGACATGGACAGAGAAGTAAATCCAGTAAAAGTGACCCAGGAGTGAATCCGGTTTTCAGAATTCAGCTGCTGATGCCCCCCATCCTCTCGCTGGCGTTTACCGGAGAGGACTGTCGTACCCTGCGTGCTACGCCGGTCATCTGCCGCTGTGTTTTTCACGCTCCAAACTAGAGGTGGTTTTTAAAAAAAGGCGGCGGTAAAACCCGGAGCGGATCAGGCTTTCGTGGATCCGGACTGCCGCGCTGTTTTCCCCGCTGAAGCTGCTGCCTTGGCTTCACAGCCCCTCAGGAAAAATGAACGCAATAATCCTCCATTGCTGTTAGGAAAGAAGGGTGATGTTTACACACCACAGCAGAAATCCTTTCGGTATGTTAAGCTGACGTGTTAGAAGATAAGAAAATACCAGGGAGTGCAATAAAGTCATTAAAACACACCGCACTCCTCTGCTAGAGTGATTTTTCTTTTCAGTGGGCAGAAAAATGATGCCAGAGACCCAGAATCAAAACTTTATTAGCTTTATAAATTATCCTGAAGGCTTCCCTTCCGAATGGAGTTTAGTACGTGCATATTATAAGTATTACCGGTAGTATGAAAACACTATTCTTTTACTGACAGTTCAAAGCAGCAATTGCCCAAGGGTATCTCAGTGAGGGAGGTCAAAAGTCTATTTTCACAACATTTTCACAGGCTTTTAATTATATTAGAGTTGACAACGGATGAAGATATTTAGAAATACATACAGCTTATGTAACATACTTTGGACAGGCATTATACAGTTTCATTTATTCACACACATGGTGAGATGTCTTGTTACTGATGTTGGAGACAAAAGGGGAGGATGGCAGCATTTCAACATATTTTCTTCATGCTTTATGTGAATGTCAAATTATTTTGTGTGTGTGTGTGTGTGTGTGTGTGTGTGTGTGTGTGTGTCCTCAAAATCACATTCAGCTAACAAAGAACATGAAGATAAAAACAGGCAGGATGTGTATTCTGAGAACTATCTAATTAGAGTCCAAATAATTATGACAAGATAATATTCTTTTATGATTTGAAATGCATACAGTACATCTTTGCAATTTTCCAGCCCAAGGGCTCCATTTTGGTTAGATGGGTGTTACATGTGTACGAAGTGGGTAGTGCTTGAACTGGGTTCCATATGGATGTAATAACATGAACCCCATGTGGCAAACCCATATTTGCTGAGTGCTGTATGTGGGTCCCATAAAGGTTAAATGTGGGCTAAATGTTAAAATGTAATATAAATCAGGCTTGATCAGATGTTAAACTGATGCTGTATGGGTACGCATAGAGAAAATGTGTTTGTGACGAACTTCGAGAACATCATTATGATACAAGTAATCAAAAATAAGAAATTTAGAACCATTGTCTAAATATACAGTGGGGTCCAAAAGTCTGAGACCACATTGAAAATCCGTGATGTTTTCCATGCAAATGTGGAAATAATCAGAAAGTATGACATCACAAGAAGCTCTTGGAACATTGTCAAATCATGCTGGGATAACTACAGGTTCAGGTTTTGCACAAACTTGTGGAGTCCATGCCAGCTGGAATGATGCTGTCATTAAAGCAAAAGGGAGGCATACCAAATACTAAGATATTCTGAAATTCATGTACATTTTTCAAAGAGTCAACTTTTCACTCAAATTGTTAAGATGATATTATCATTCGTAATGAAAAATCTTGTATTGAAATCAAAAAGAATGCAAAATAGAAGCATTTTCACATGGTCTCAGACTTTTGGACCTCACTGTATACAGTACACTGGTACTGTCAGGTCATGTAATATACTGTGTGTACTATAAACTCTATAAATGTACAAATATATATATACAGACTGTATACATAAAGTTTGTGTATTTCTAATCAGTTATATAGAGAGCCCTCCACAAATATTTGCAACCTTGGTTAGTAAAAGCACAACAGGTTATGCAAAAAAATGTCTTTATGTTTATCTTCTTGATTTATTCCTCTTGATATAACCTTTAATTAAAGTAAATTAATTGAAAGGAAAAAGAAATTCTTATCTAGGAGCAAATATTTTTCTCAATAGGCCTGGAAGAGGAGGTGTCTACATTGACTCCACACACAGTAGGATGATGGTTTGAGTGGCCAAAGAATCTCCAAGGATCACAACTGGAGCATTGCAGTCATTAGATGAGTCTTTTTGATCAGAAAGTCTCCAAAATTACAGTCTGACAAAAAGCCACAAGGCCGATTGAGAAAAATCAAGAGGATAAACAATGAAAATATTTATTTTTCACAGCCTATTCTGCTTTTATTTACCAAGGTTGCCATAGATTATTACAACAGTTTAGAAAGTCAAATGTAAAACACAATGATGTAAATAAAAGCCATAATGGACAGGTGAGCAACATGGGCTCTGCAAACCAAACTCCATCCAATGTGAGGGAAAGCAGAGGCTCAGAGACTGAGAGCCCTCTGATCTGACACTGAATGGATTAGTTAGGGAGCGATGGTAGCTCATTACAACGTTTAATTTTATTTCTTTGGTATAACCACCACATAAATATTAAGTTAATCCTGATGAAACAGGGAGGATTCCTCTGCTACTTTGTTATATACCCACATAAGTTAATCTTTGCTTTTGCCTCTATATGCAGACTTGACAGCCTGGACTGAGCTTCATTCACATTTGCTGAATGAGTGTTCAGCTAAATCCCAGCTGACAGGGCCAGAATTAGCAGAGGTGACAGCCTGAGCTCTTCCTGTGGACTAACTAATGTCCACACCAGAAATGCAACCTTTGCAAAGCCCGACGGGGGACAAAGGACAGATGAGAGAACTGGTGTATGTTGTCATCTTTGAGTAATGGCACAACAACAAAGGGCTAACTTGAACAGACAAAGCTGGTAATCTTTGTTGCAAGAGCAGCCAGCTTTAACTTTTAGCCACGGGGTGATGTGGTTTATTGAGACGCTGTTGTACATTTACCGAACATTGTACATTTGAGAACGTACTCACTTTCCACATACCGTCATACTCACATTTGATTACCCTTTTATCTCAAAGGACAGTTGGGTTTCTGCCTCACTCCTTTGAATATTTGGTTTCTGTGTACTTTAATGGACCATGCCATCCATTTTGCATGTTTGAGCCTCAATTTTCACACATGTAAGGTTACTGACAATCATTTCCTGGAACAGTGAGTTAAAAAAAAAAATTTCTACCTTCCAGACCGCCCTTGGTTTCAGTTCATTCTGGTACGCTATTAAAATCAACTTGTTGATACTTGAAATGTTCTTGGGATAGGTAATCCATCATCGTGAACAAAACATGTATTCAGGTTTTTTTGAAGCTTTGTAATTTTAGCATTAAAGTGCAATAAAAAGTATGGAGTGACTATGTCTCCACTGGGAAATATAGTCACAAAAGAAGACCTGTGTTTATCAAAAATAAATTAAAATGACCTGATTTCATAAGGCTACATAACTATTAGCAGGCGAAACATCAATTTTTAAAGTGAGTATATCACTTGAATATTTGATTTTGAAAGATTAAGACATATTGCAAAATATCAAGAAAGCTGAAGTACAGTTTTATCCTTTGGGAAATGATTGTCAGTAATGTAACATGTATGAAAATTGAATATATTTGGCTCAAACAAGCAAAATGGGTGGTATAGTACTTTAAGTGGATACCTATAGAGGCTTAATTCTGCCACTCAAAATGTGTTTTATTTCTATTTGAGGGTTCTTACCATTTTTTGTGTTTCCAGTTAGAGCAATTATTTAATAATAGTAACCATGTGGATAATCATAAACAAGTTGCTTGAGAGAGAGCTAGATGGCAATTATAGCAACAAGCATATACTTGAGACAACACATGGCTGACATGTATAGTTTCCTAATCACAAGCAGCTGTCATCTTGAAATGCAAAGCAAACAGTTTTAAGTGGTATTTATAGCTCAATGAGGAATGGCTGCCTGTTAAGCAGCCTGAGTTAATGATCACATACACTCGTTTAATGTATAAATGAGATAATGAAATTTACGGCATGGCAGGAGACAGGCGGCTACGTGTTTAACTGTTTGAGATGGAAGTAATAACTAACTAATGCAGACACTGCAGGTACCCACATGCAGGGCTGTGTCAAATATTGGTTATGGAAGGAGGGATTATGAGCGCCTTGTGCTGTCTGGCATCGTTTGCACATCTCCCAGACTGAACCCTGTCATTCAGCTTATTCATTTTTTTGTTCATTTTGTCAGATGTGGGATCAACATATTCGGAATGCCTTAACACTGGATCAAATACTGCTCAGCTGTTTTTCTTGGATGTATGACGTGGATTTAGAATCATTTCAGTCTTTCCTAAAAATGTCCTGTGATTTCACCTGAAAGTACTTATTCAAAGACTGAATAAGTACTTTCATTTGACTGTAATCGCAGGTCATTTTTATTATATTATCATATTATCTTTGGTGACCTTCTTTGCTCAACCAGCCTATCCTGAAGATAAGTTAAACATCGCTATTCCCAGGAAAAATAAGAAGTATCCTTCAGGCAAAATATAAAGTATCAACCATGCAAATATTAGGTGTAGCAAGGCTTTTAAACAAACCAGGGTACAGAAAGAAAGCTGGGATTATATATCTAGGTGAAAATGAAACCCTGGTCATGATCACATACACCGAATGGTTTGAATGACAAGAGAACTAAACAGAAGTAGGGTGTTGATGGACACAAGGGATTGAATGAGTATGAAGCTTAAATGTAACATGAATGAATGAGATGAATGAGAAATAGACGTATCAGTTTGTGGAGTGTCTAACCGGGAGCCAAATGTGTCAGGGGTTATTTTTGGTTGGCGGAGGCTCTGGGAATACAGCCATCAGAAGTGATCTGATTGACCTTTGCATGTTGTGTCTGTCGGTGAAAGCACAGCTGCTTTGCAGGAGATAAGAGGGTCAGCAACAGGGTTAAATATGACTGCAGTATGTTTCATCTCTTTCATGGAGATTTCATTTGACTCTTTCATTCTGTGGACTCAGTGCTCAATTGCTGAATTCTATATCTTTCTGTATTGTTGCATCTTTGTCTCTTAGTGATTTGCCTCCTTCCCCTGTTATGGATTCTATTGCACACCAGGCTGTTTGGGGAGATGGGATCTCTCTCCGAATGGTCTCTCTGGAGGTTTCATCCTATCTTTAACTTGTTTTTTAGGGACTTTAAAAAATTTTTTTTGTCGTCTTCTCAGTGAGGTAGGGCTGCCTCAGGAATCATTGACGTTTAAGCCTGTAAAGCTCTTTGAGACATTGTATGTGATATTGGCCTATAAGCTTGATTTGATTTTTATCATCTCACCCACAATGTGATGATGATTTTACATAGGCTACATCTGTAAAATGTACATATGTATCTCCTGAACTACACTGTCAACTATTTTTGGAGTGAAAACACAGAAGTGTCTGCTGCTATATGTCTGTCATTGAAATGTCAATGTCTTTTTTGTAAAAAGTTTTAGCACATTTATATTCTGTTTCTAATTTATATTCTGCAACTTGTGCCTGTAACATACAAATTTCTCCCATAGGGATCAATAAAATTTTTATCTTGTCTTAGTTTTCGAAGTTTTTGAACCAAGTACCACCTCTGAGTAAACCAAAACATCCAAAATGTCACCTCAACAACAAGCCACCAACTCTAAGAAAAACCACAGAAAAATCTCATCCGTGCATGTGTGAGTTACTGACATCCGCTGAGAACAGAAATGCATAAAGTTGGGCTATTTAAAAAACAAAAAAAACAAAAAAAAAACTTTTGTAATTAAAAGTGAATAATTTTTAAAGAAAATTTCTTTAGATTTCAACTGTTTGACTATGTATAGTCATCTGACATGCCACAAAGGGGCGAATCATGTACCACAAGTGGTACACAGTTTGAGAACCACTGCTAAGGCAGCAAACAGAAATTAGGTGTTCACATTCATGCTGCAGAACCTAACTACTGAAGTCAATTTTATTTTACAAGCACTTTCCTGGCAGAGTTTGGGCATAAACAGTTCCATCAGTTCCATCCTTCAGACTCAGCACCATGGGTGCCAGAGCTTTCAGCTGCTCTGCACCCAGACTCTGGAACTCACTTCCACTACACATCCGTCAGCTGGATTCCATCACACAGTTCAAATCACAGATTAAAATACACCTGTTCAAACTAGCCTATGCTCTATAAACTATCATATGTTTTATCCTGTTTTGCCTACATTGTTTTAAATGTTTTTGATTTTGCTGTTTTGTTTTAAGGTGTCCTTGAGTGCCATGAAAGGCGCCTACAAATAAAATGTATTTTATTATTATTAAAAAAAAATTAAAAAAAAAATCCATCAGTTCTGTCTGCTGTGTGTCTGTGTTGCTCAGTTAAATGACAAAACCTTCTTCTTTCAGAAGTGCAATAAAAACAATTGCAAAAAATTAAAAATAGACAACTTTATTGATTAGTCTGATTACTGTGTTCAGCCCAGAGCTCAGTTGTGCATTAGAGGATGATTGGTTTAGATTACGTGATAGTCCAGAGCTCACATCATTTTAACAAACATGCAGCAGCAAGCATGCTATTCACCCAACCCATTTACCATCAGAAACCAATCACAACGTGTGGAAAGTGTTCTAAAGCTAGCTCAACTAGCACTACCATTTTGCATAGATAAAATCAAAACCAATTCTTTGCGTACAGATATTGGATTTTTGAAATTTACCTCACAAAATACCAAACAAATCATAGTGCTCATGCCTTTTTTTTTTTCAACCATCACCATACTTTTTTCAAACTTGAACATCACCAAATGAAATCATATGGATACAGCATGGATGCAAATGTTCAAATGATTAAAAACTGGGGGGATTTTACAAAATAGGGTCAAAAATAAACTAAAAGTGAACAAATCTTCAAGTAAAATATACATTATAGTATTTCATACAAATACAGTCTACATTCTTCAGCAGCCACGTGTGCCGATGCTACCATCCGTCACTAGACAATCAATACATATACATGCTGGAAATGCATAACTAATTTTAATTCCACTCATATCTTTTGTGACTTTTGCACATATTAAGTACAATCTTTAATTGTGCATTTTTATAGTGGTAAGTTTATAGAATTTATTAATTCCAAAAAGTCATCTGTAGCACCATCGCTTCTTTTAGACCACATTTAAAGCCCTGTTACATACACAGTGAAAAACTCAGAATAGCTTGGACCCTGGATTTCATAGTTCCCCTCATTAGCATAAACATTAGCACACATCTGAGTCAAGATAACATCTGCTCAATTTGTAAAATATCTTGCAAGCGTGGAAAGAACCATGGGAGCAATTAACAGGACCACAAAAGAGAAAATAAAGTAAAAAGTCACATCAATGACAGGATATTTTGAGTGTATAGTTTATACAGTGATTAAAAATGCTTGGTAGAATCCTGGACAGCATCACTAAAAGTAACAGAGTAACATATTTGGATGTGGAACTTAATCTGTTTTTTTTTTTTTTTTNTTTTTTTTTTTTTTTGGCAAAAATAAGCAAGAATCACATCCCTCGTCTACAATGCACCATCATCAGCCCTTATGTATTCTGTTTTCATCACAGAAAACAGCAAACTTTCTGCATCTTGGCTTTTGTTTCATTGTACAGTAGTCTTGCTGATTGACCAGGAGTGTGATGCTAATGGGGGGTCTGACTCAGTCATGTCAAGGTCAGAGGTCGGAGGGGCTCCAGCTGGGACTCCAAGGTGACCCTCTCCTGGTGAACCACCTGCAGGCAACAAAATACACAGCCTTTAATCACTGAACTCATACAAGAGCTGCAGCTAAGGCGGTTATTAATATAGCTTACCTTATCTGCCATCTTTACCATGATGAATCTATGATAATATGTAAGTAACAAAAATAAGTCTATCACCATGCTAGCAGCCTCTCGCCAATCTTTATTACACCCCACGATATGAAAGTGATGAGTGATAAAACAACACACCGAAGATTTCAACCACCCTTCACTGCATCTTGATCCCTGGGAAGGGTTACACATGGGGGTGGAGTAATACCTGGAATACCACAAAAATCCTCATTGTCTGCACATCAACATGAAGGCAGGGTCAAATCTAGGAATACGATTTGGGTTAGGGTGGAGGTACTGTAACATGTGTTGTAGCCCCAGTATACTTTACTTTCAGGGCAAAATGACATTTTGCAAGGCTCAAGACACATCTATTCAGGCTGTTTAGGTGTTTTTTGAGGGTCCCAAAAGCAACCTTTGTCTTTTTTTTCAGGAGGAGGTATCAGAAGTAGGCTAACAGCTAAAGATATTTGTTAAGGGCTATACACAGTGTTGTAGGAAGTGCTCATCAGACTGTTCTTTCTTTGTTTCATCTTATGTCCTTTGGAAATATACCGGGACCTTCAGTCCGTCCATGTGTAACTCCGCCCCAAGTTTCAACATGCATGAAGACCTTCTCTAAGATTTTACTATGATTAAAGATTTACCACTGGTGGGGCTATAAATGGAAGGATTGTACGTAGGATCTGGGCTACAGTGTAATCAACACTGAAAACATGTATTTATCGTCTTGGGAGCACAAATGTATTCAGCAAATTTCATGGCAATCAGCTCATTAGATTATGTACATTCTGAGTGTAAAGATGTTGGACTAAAAGTAGCTCAAAAGAAAACTCATGGTTTGTCCAATAAAAAATTTAAAGCAATTTCTCACTGAGCTCTTGTTGCCTTAAGCGGGGTTTCATTTCCACAGTATGCTCACCAAAATGTGGATTAACAAGAATAATGATAAATAAGGTTGGATTAATAGTTTTTTTGGTCTGGGAGTACTCCTGAAAGTGTTCTTTAACTGCTAATAAGTCTGCAAACTTTAGGAAAATACATATATAATTCAAATAATATCCCACTTTAGAGGAATGTTAAGTATGGTTACTTGCATTTGTCCCCTTATTCACCCTTCTGTTTTTTCCTCACACACCCTGTAGCTGGCTGCCTGACCTGCCTGTGCTCTATTTTGAAGAATACAGTTGTGAATGCCAAAATGCAGTTTGGCATTTGGACAAGGCACAAGTCTATATAAAGACACATGCCTTCCTCTGCAAAATTCCACAGATGCTCAGCGGAACCAGCAGAATTCGAGCAAATAAATAACAGTCTGGATTATTTTAGCAGAGCGCCAATCTCGAACCTTAAAAATCTGAAAGTCAAATTGCCTGTTTGGGCTTTGACCAATATTTGAGAATGGCTTGAAACGGACCCTGTGTTTCTGGATCGATTCTGCGCCTTAGTTGAAGCTATAAAAACCTGGCATGTCAGCATGAAGGTTTCACTGCTGGATCATTTACGGGGAGAATGACAGGCATGCAACACGTGTTCCAAATGTGTGTGTGTGTGTGTGTGTGTGTGCTGTGTGTGTCACAGGCAGATCACTCATGCAAACAGCTACGTCCGTGCCACTAATTCAACTCTTAGTGACGGGTAGGGGAGTGGACAGTTGAGGCGGGGCTTTGGCCTGGTGAGAGCATTTGCTGTCGCGCTCAGCTGAGAATGGAAATGTTTCAGCATCTGACACGCTACTGAGAACCTTCAAACCAGTGTTAACACGAACACGCTTTTGTGTTTGTGGTGAAAACAGAGCCAATAAAGTGCTTTGTTTACGCTGTCAGAGTCAAAAGCTACACTTTGAAAATTGATGTTGGTAGGAGCGTTCAGAGTAAAACACCAGCATGTAGCAATTAGGTGAACAAATGCTGTCAGCTCCGCACGGTAATAAATATGCAGGCCTGCTGGAGTGATGTCAATAACACGCGCCTGTTGTGTTTTTTGAAGTATGCAGGCTTTTATTGTGTTTTCTAACAGATGCGGGGCTGGTCTTTACATTTCACAATGACCTGCAGGACGCAATGAATGACAGATTGTCACTCTGGAATGTACTCTACATTTCCTCATGATTTTATACTACGATTAAAGCAAAAACGGGATGGAATTTATAGGATTCTGTTGTTGGCTAAAAATGCATGGCTTGTTGCTTGACTGAGTTGTGAGAGAAAGTAGGGCAGAAGAGAGAATGTATGTGAAGAATGCTTATGATGACTAGAAGCTGATGGAGTGTGTTTCAGATCAAGTCCAACTGTCGTGTCCTGGTCACGTCTACCGTCCTTGAGCCTCTTTTGTGAAAATTAATTGATGTATTTCAGGTTCAGGTCCTTTTTTTCATGCATCTGTTTTGAGTTGCATCCAAAATTGTGGACCTGTGAAGACCTCTAATGCACACTCTGTTAGCAAAACTCTGCATTCAGCTAGCATGATGAACTGTCTGTTGATAAGAAAACAGCAGAACTGACCTTTAGCTGTTGTTGGAGCTCGCTGTTGAGGCGTTTTAACACTGCATTGGTTTCCTTGTTCTTACGGATTGCTGTCTGGATCTCCCTCTTCTGTTTGGACAGCAGTCTGACAGATAATTTTATACATTTTAGACATGTTTTAAAATTAATTTGTATTGTGTATTAATTTAGGGCATCCAGAGTTCCACCTTTTAACCTCTTACCTAATTATACAGCAACATCAAGAATTCCATTCCCTTATGTTTCATTAAAGGATCATACTGGTGATTGTGTATGTTTAAGCCCAGTATATTCGATCCATATACACGTTACGTTACTGACAACCATTTCTCAAAACATACTACTTTAGCGATAAATTTCAGAATTTTTTCCTACCTTCCAAACAGCTGTTGATTTCAGTTCATGCCAGTAATCTATTAAAATCAACTTGCAGAGACTTGAAATACACTTAAGACAGTCATAGTGATACATCATAGTGAGCAAGATGTCTATTAGGCTTTTTTTTTTTTTTTTTTTTTTTTGTCAAAATAATTTTATTTAACCAATACAGAGCTACATGGAAAATGATTTATGTCTCCGCCAGGAAATATAGTCCCAGGAGAAGACGGCTTTTACAGAGAAATTAAAACAACTGTGCCTTCTACAATCGTGTATAAGTATAAGCAGGCGAAACATTGAATTTTTAGGTGTGTGTATCACCTGAACATTTGATTTTGAAAGATTAGGGGATTTCAATTTAACTTTTTTTCATTTCAAAGCTTTATTTCTTGAGAATCATTGAGGGCTTGCCCTCATTTACAATGACGTCGAGATCAAGCAAACAGCAATAAAAAAACAAATCAATTAAAACAATCCGACTGTTGACAGATGTTCTGCTACAATTGATTTAAAATGACCAATAGTTATGAGAGTTTTAAGTTTTAGAGAACATTGCAATTTATTCCATGAGATGGGAGCGGCATAACTAAAATTAGTTTTACCCAAAACGGTATGAATGTGAGGGGCCTGGAGCATGAGCCAATCGCTAGAACATGTAAGATAAGGACCAGAAGACCAATGTAACAGTGATGATATATAAGATGGTAAACTTTAAATAATGGCTTTATAAATAAATAGGTTCCAATGTTTTTCATGTCTTTCTGTGAGAGAGGGCCAAACCAACGTTTTGATATAAAATGCAATGATGAATACCAAACCTATCAGCAGTGATAAGCCTAAGAGCAGAATGATAAACTGAGTCCAGAGATCAGAGAGTGGTAGCAGAAGCATGTCTATAAATCACGTCACCATAATCTAGAAGTGACAGGAATGCAGCCTCGATAATCCTTTTCCTACTCAGCATCAGAAAGGCAGTTCTATTTCTGTAAAGACAGCCAGTTTTTTGCCATAATTTACCGACAAGACTATCAATGTGAGATTTAAAGATAAATTTCTCATCCACCAAAATTCCTAGGTATTTGTACTCAGAATGAATAAATAAAAGGAAAGTTAAAGTACAGTTTTATGTTTTGGAAATTGGTTGTCAGCAACATATTGTGTATGTGGGTTGTATATATTGGGCTCAAACATGCACGATTGCTGGTATGGTCCTTTAAGGTTCTAAGCACAATGTATGAAGAATGGATTAAATGCTCTGAGTTAAAAGGCATTCTTCCCAAAGCAAACAATCCAGAGATCAATTGATGACTGCATTTGTAGACAGTGGACACCATGACTAGGGCTTCTAAAGGATCAGACCAAAGGACCGGGCTTCACATCAATCAAGCAGCCATTACCAGCGGCTTACTGATGGTCACCTTCTTCTGTAGCGACTGACATGAGACCGTCACGTATGTTACAGCCATTACGGTAGGTCTGGGTGAGCTGTAATGTCTATGCGCCAGAGCCAGTGCAAGAGGTTGAATTCCCCCTCTCTGGATGGGTTTCAGGGGTTAACACCTTAAAGGACCATACTGGCCATTTTGCATGTTTCAGCCTAATATATTCAATTTTCATACATGTTACGTTACTGACAATCATTTCCCAAAGGATAAAACTGTATTTCAGCTTTCCTGATATTTTGCAAAACCTCTTAATCTTTCAAAATCAAATATTCAAGCGATACACCCACCTTAAAAATCCATGTTTCTCCTGCTAATAGTTGCGCAAAATTATGAAGTCACGGTCATTAACATTTTTCTAAACACAGGTCTTCTTTTGGGACTATATTCCCTAGTGGAGACATACATTCACTTCACGCTTTTTATTGTGCTTAAACACTAAAATTACATAACTTCTAAAAAAAACCTAAATACACATCTTCATGATGATGGATTACCTATCCCAAAAATATTTCAAGTATCAACAAGTTGATTTTAATAGCCTACCAGAATGAACTGAAACCAGTGGTGGTCTGTAAGGTAGGAAAAAAAATTTTTAACTCACGGTTCCAGTGGTATGCTTTGGGAAATGATTGTCAGTAAAGTTACGTGTATGAGCATTGAATATATTCTGCTCAAATATGCAAAATGGGTGGTATGGTCCTTTAAGTAACTCTTTGAATCAATCATCTTGAAAATGTGTTTTTTCTTTCTTGGCTCTCACATCACAAAAAAATATCACACCATTCCCATTAGTTTGAGCTCAAATTTTAGCTACTGCTGCTCAATCACACAGATTTAGCTGAGAAGTCAACACATTTGTATTTTAGGATTAAAAGAGCAAAGTGTGTGACTGACTTTTGAGCAGGTTTGTTGGGCGGAGGAAACGGCAAGGCAGACGGTGGTATGGCCTCCAGGTTCTGGCCGTCTGGGTGGTATTTTCTGCGGACGGGTTTCTGAGGAGCCTGACTGTGTGAGGCTCCAATCATGTCCTGAGAGAAGGTTAATAAATCAAAATGATCACTCCATCCCATCATACACACACACATTTCCAGGTAAGCACTTCTGACCTGTTTTGAAGTGTTTGTCATGTCTTCAGCGCTTGGTGCGAATCTCCTGGGTGGACCCTGTTCCTCGGGTTTAACACTGCTCTCCTCCTGCGATGCAAACCAAAGAAAAACGAACACCATTAAAACATGAATTAAATCAGGAGACTGCCATCAGCTCCTATAAGCAACAAAAGAAACCTTTTCACTTCTGACAATGGCAAAAGTACAGCACCCTCCACTAATATTGGCACCCTTGGAAAAGCAAAATGGGTTGTGAAAAAAAAATGTCTTTATTGTTTATCCTCTTGATCTTACATTTAAAACATTGTGTAGGTCAATACAGACACATGTCCTCTTCCAGGCCGATTAATGAATTCAATTATTTTACTTGAATTAAAGGTTATATTTTTGTTAATATTTTGAATGAAAGATCAAGAGGATAAACAAAAATTTTTTTTTATTTTTATTTTTTTACAGTCCATAGTAGCTTAGGGCACTATAAGTTTGTTGCTGTAATGAGGTGAAATGACATGAAGGAAGTGCTGACGTGGCACAGTGAAATGTGTCTCCCTTAACTATGATAAATCAGCGCCTTCCCTTCAGGGACCATGATGTAGTGCTCTCCAGCCATGGCTTCCTGCCTCTTCGTGGGCAGCTATGATTGATTAACCTGCTTTTTATTGCATCTCCTCACTGCATTTCATCCATTTTTCTCTCCTTGACACCATGTATAATATATCACCATCTGCTTTCATTCACCAGAGAGGCTAATAGCACAAGAATGCCCCAAGTCATTTGGAAAGACCTACACATAAAGGTCAACTTCTTCATTTTGGAACTTCTTCCTTTTTCCAAAAAGGAAGAACCTGGGGAAAATATCTAAAAACAAAAAAAAAAAAAAAAANAAAAAAAAAAAAAAAAGAAAAGCGAAAGAATTTTCAACTACAGCACCTTTTGCCAGGTTTCTGCACTGCAACACCTCCCATCTCTTCATGCTATATTTACTGAATTTGATCCATTAAATTTAACGGCAGACTGTCTCCATCGCGGTGGCAATTAAAATGCCTGGGCTTTCCTGATGGCTTAAACAGGCTGATGCCATAAATTGGACTGGTAAAACCTAAAAAAAAAAAAAGAAAGTATTTTGCTGAGCAACGCAATTGCCTAGAAAGCAGAGAGAAACACATGATGCACCATTAGAGAAACACAACTGCAGCATGGAAACACATGAAGCTAGTAGTTGCTACAGAGGAAATAAACCACAGGAGCACCATCAGCATTGTATGTGGTCGCGTCATGGCTGTTTCGTGCCAGCAAAGTCAGACCTTTACCATCACATAAGATTCTTTTTTCAGGATAACTTTCATTTTATTCAAATATGCAAGGGAAAATCTGCAAAAATGATATTGAAAGCAGGTGAAAATTAAGTTACATACACTTAAGCCCTTTAATAAAGGAAGCAGGCTGATTAATGAATTCAATTATTTTACTTGAATTAAAGTAAAATAATTGTAAATAAATCCCTCCTTCCACAAAACAGGAAGGAGGGAGGAGAGGGAACCTGACTCGAGGAGACAGTGGGCTGTGGCGAGTGTGGAACAGTAGTTGGACTTGCAGATATTTAGTTCTGCTGTGCTTGGAAAAAGCTAAGAAATGGCATTTGGGTCACGGCTGCAGCAGCATACGTCTCGGCTGTCTGCCAAGTATCTCATCAACGGCAGTGGAGTTTCTTCTTACTGACCCTCAGTGGGTGGCTGGAAAATTTTGTATTGCAAAACGATTGTACAGAGCTGAAATATAACTTCACCATCTCATTTTAAAGGAACATACCTGCGATTTTGCATGTTTAAAGGACCATACCAGTGATCGTGCATGTTTGAGCCAAATATATATAACCTGCATATATGCTACGTTAGCTGGAATACAACTTCACCATCTCATCTTAAAGGACCATACCTGAGATTTTGCATGTTGAAGCCAAATAAATGCCAAATAAATATATTACGCTCAATAAATACTATTCGCATACACTTTACATTACTGACAACTAACTTCCAAAACATAAAAAAGTATTTTAGCTTTCTTGTTATTTTTCCAAATCCCCTAATCTTTATAAGTCAAATTTTCAGTTGATACACCCACCTTAAAATTTTATGTTTTGCATGCTAACACATGTCCATATATACACAGCCAGGGACAGTCGTTTTTAACTTCTCAATAAAAGCCATCTTCTCCTGGGACTATATTCCCTGGCAGAGCCATGTCTTGTCTTCCATGCAGCTCTGTGTTGGACTGGTTAAATTAAGTCAGTTAAAAAAAAAACAAACAAACAAAAAAAAAAAACNAAAAAAAAAAAACACAATAAACATAGTGTACAATGTGATGGATTACTTATCTAAAGCTCGTTTCAAATCTGTACAAGTTGATTTTAATAGTGTAGGGAATAAAACTGAAACCAACAGCAGTCTGGAAGATAATTTTTTTTTTTTTAAACCGCTCCAGCAATATGTTTTGGGAAGTGGTTGTCAGTAACTTGTATGCAGGTTCACTGTAAAATGTGACAAGTTGATCTTACTTAAAAAAATCTTGGAAACCGATTGCCTTGAAAAAGGTAAGTAAATATAACTATTAGTTTTAAGTTCAAGTAGACATAAAGTAAACNGATTGCCTTGAAAAAGGTAAGTAAATATAACTATTAGTTTTAAGTTCAAGTAGACATAAAGTAAACAAAGTAGACATGAAGTTTACTTTATGTCTACTTGAACTTAAAACTAATAGTTATATTTACTTACCTTTTTCAAGGCAATTGGTTTCCTAGATTTTTTAAAATAAGATCAACTTGTCACATTTTATAGTGTTGTATATATTGGGCTCAAACATGCTAAATCAGTGGTATTGTCCTTTAAAGAAGCTAGTATTAACTCATGTATAGCCTGTCTCTCTGGAGTTTGGGCTGCTATCAGTTTCTGCTTGTCTTGCTCAGTTAAAAATATACACACAAAGTATTACCACCATGGGAATTTTCAGTCTGCTTGGTTTTAATTAAGCCTGACTAAAACATCCTGTGGGAAAAGGCAAAGCTGGTCTGATCCTGCACAGGCAGCAGTGGTGGGAAGGAGTCAGAGATACGTGAGCAGATATAGTGAGAAGTCAGATCAGACTGGATTTAACAAGTATGAGAGATTAAAAAGACTGTGTAGTTAGTATTTACCTGGATAAAATCTTACTCAGTAAAGGAGGCAGGATCTGGTGGATTAGATGACATCTATGAGTTCAGAGGTAGGATTGAGCCATTCTGTTTGAATAAGATTAGAAGCTGTGGTGCCCTTTGACCTTAAAATTGAGTATATCTGATTTATGTCAAAGATCGAGCAAGGTCACAGGAGTAAAAACCCCCTTAAAACAGAAAACACAGTCCACTTTAATCTTTGTCCCAAGAGCATAGACCAGAACAAAGAAAAGCCATATATATATATATCAGGAAATTCTAATACTGGAACCCAATTAATAAAATATTTTAGTCTACACAATGTTTCACTGCCAGCCTGGCAGAGAGCCAATATAGACATTTGGTGTGAAAATACAATGTTTTATGTGTACATGTACAGCTTCCCTCAGCTTCTGGGACAGTACACTGAAAGTGTTAGTTTGATTAATAGACTGAAAAAAAGATGTCTGGCTTTTTGAAAATTGTAAGCCTATATATTTTTGCACCTCACACAGTTCTTCAGTGCGGCATCTTCACCGTCTGGAGTCAAAAGTAATTTTTGCATATCTACTTTTCATTTTGGTTTCATTATTTTCTAGAAAAAAAATAATTTGTTGTTTGGTTGGCAGAAAGGTAATATGTACATGAAAGCCAAATTCAATGAAAAGTACAACTGAAAAAATGACTTTAGACTCCAAAGGGTTAATCAGTGATAGGGTCAGTTGTAGAAAGCAATAAGTAAAGGAAAAGATTTTTCAGGGTGTTTCCCATGTTTCCTTGATTAGACTTAGAACAGGATATGTTAATGATGCGTGTCTGTAGGTAGAGAAGAAATTATTTAATTTCTCTTTTATTTTCATTTAGGGATCTTTCTTTGAAGCATTTGCAAAGTATGAAAACACACTGATTCATATGTACTTTCTCTTGCTGTAGCACCACTGTGCATGCTGAGTGAAAACATGCCCCTTTTTTTGGTATGGCCTCATGTAAAACCTTCACTGTCCCAATTTGTCAGCCACATGTGGAAGATGTAGGACAAGCTCTGTCGCTAATCTTGCACTTTGTAGGCGGGTAAATTCACGTCACATGTTGACGTACACATGCAACAGAAGTAAAGGACTAATCCGAAACAAAGCTTTCAGGAAAAACTTTTTAAAATGAATGCCTTAATGAAAATAAGAACATGAGGAGTGTTTAGGGATCTTCAGTCTTTATGCATTTCTTTTTGCATAAACTTCAAACTGTGCAACTTTGTAACAATGTTCAACACATGTATGTTACAAGGAAAACACAGTAACAAACAGTAAAATCCCCTTTAAAGTGTCCTTTAAGTTCTGAATTTGAGCACTTCTTTCACCACCGGTTACTAACACAGATGCATTTCATTTAATTACCATCCTTCTAACCTTCCATTGTGATTTCCACTTGGAAAATTATACTAACTTTAAAAATCTTTAAAAAAAAAAAAAAAANAAAAAAAAAAAAAAAAGTGCATTAATATTGACCTTCGAACCAGATTGTTGAGTTGTATAAAAGCTTATATAAACAAATGAAATCATAAAATGTGACAGGAAAGACAGATGAAGGACAAAGAGAATGCGGTTGAAAACGGTTTGAGACTAAATGTCATTTCAGTCATAAATAAATCTGCATGCAGTCACAGAACAGCAGACTTTGATATACGTCGCTGTGGTAGTCTCTGAGCTCATTTTTCTCTTAGAATAGAGAACTATAAATATGACAAACATGACCCCTGTGATGCATTTATGATCCAACACCTGAGATGGAAGGTGGAAAATAGGCAGCTAAACATGTCAAACATTTGGGAAGGAATTTAGCGTTCCTGAATGCTTTAGTTTCCTCTTGCAGGGACAATCTGTCTTTTGCTGCTTTATCCGGAACACATGCAAACTAATAACTTCATGAAGACCAACTCATAAACTCGTAAAGACAAATTAACATAAAAGAAAAAATACTGATCCAGAGTAAACATCACAAGGAGAGGCCTACCTTTTCTCTGAAGCGACTGAAGTCTGCAAAGTTTGGCTGCTGCACTGCTTTCTGGGATGTTTTCTCTGGAGTGCTGATAAAGTGAGAAACCTGACAACGACGGTGATGCTGATGTAAGTAGACAAGCCAAGATTCCTCTTATTATTAATTTATGAAACATCTGTGAAGTAACAGTCAACACAAGCTTGATATCAAAGAATCATAGCACAGATTGTCAGCTAAAATCTCACAGAATGAGGCCTACCTGCGAAGCTGATGGTCTGGGAGGGAGGGCCGGAGGATGGGGCAACCATCCACTTTTTACCCCTAAAATCCGATTATAATAAACCAAGTCAGGAGTCACAAATTATGCCTAAAACACAAGTGCATGCATATTTTCATAATCAGAAACTTATTTGGAATCTAGACGCGAGCCTCTCACCTTTCAGAGTACACAATAAAAAACCTCCTATCATTTCCTCTTTTGTTACGCTACAAAAGCAGAACTATGATAAACAAAACGCAATATCTTGGTTGCAAAATGCACCGTAGCTTCAGGCGTTTCATGTTCTTGGCTGTTTTAGAAGGTTAATAAAGGTTACTAATGTGAACGCAGGGAGGAAATGATGCTGAAAACCATACCTGGAGCTCCCTGCTGGAAGAGCTTGTTAAGGTCCAGAGACGAGGCCCTGGAGTGAGTTTTCTGGGGTCGAGGTGGAGGTGTGGGCGGCTCTTCATTTTTCTTCATCGCATCTTCAATGGAAGTACTGGAGTAGGACCTGGAGGTGGGAAAACAGAGATTATATGCTTTTGTTGTACAGATATTCAATAAGCAATTCATTTCTGTGCAGTAATATGTTTTTGGGTTGTTTTTTTTTTTTACCTGGGCCTAGTTTTTGTCTTCAGCTGTGGGTCCAGGTCGTGAGGTGGCTCTGTGAAGAAGAATAAATGAACCGAAGCACATCAGACTTTTTCCTCTTTTGGTTTCAGTTGAAATGAGAAGCAACTATTTCCTTAGAGACTCAAACTCTAATTTCATGTGTGTCAAGTAACAAAATCAAAATCCAGAGGTGGAAAGTAACTAAGCACATTTACTCAAGTATCATATTTAAGTAGAATTTTCAGTTACTTTTTTACTTTTACTTTATTTGGGTATTTCCATTTTTAGGAGAATTTGGAATGAAATGTTCTTCAACATATTAAAATCTGTTTTTAAAGGCCCAGTCCATGTGGGAACTAGAATTAGAGCTGATTTCTCTTTTTCCTGCTAGGTCTCAATAATATGACAGTCAGATATGATAAACAATATCAGTACATATTAGAATTGTACATTTCAAGAAATTTTTATGTGCTACTTATTTATAATGAGGTATTTAATCTATCTATCTATTTATCTATCTATCTATCTACAGACTGTATATCAACCTTGAGATAATCATGTATTTTCACAAAATCAGCTATAATAAAAACTGAAGCTATCACAAATCCTGTAAAGTACTTGGGGTGACAGCAGAAGCAGACACTTCCAGACTCTATTAACTCTACAGTGAAATAAGCCAATTTTGAAGAATCGAGTCAAACAAGCAGTTTCAGTGGAGCAGAATCAGATTTGCCTCTTTGTTACAAAAATCACAGATATGAGCGATGCTTCTCTGTATAAAAATTAGAGCAGTATTAAAGGACCATACCATCCATTTTGCATGTTTGAAAATAATATATTCAATTTTCATACATGAAACCCTAACCCTAACCCTAACCCTACCCTAACCCTACGTTACTGACAATCATTTCCCAAAGGATAAAACCATATTTCAGCTTTCCTGATATTTTGCAAACTCTCTTAATCTTTAAAAATCAAATATTCAAGTGATACACCCACCTTAAAAATCAATGTTTCGCCTGCTAATAGTTACACAGCCTTGTGAAGTCATGTTCGTTTAAATTTTTCTATAAATGCAGGTCTTCTTTTGGGACTATATTCCCCAGTGGAGACATACATTCACTCCACACTTTTTATTGTGCTTAAACGCTAAAATTACGAAACTTTGAAAAAACCTGAATACACGTGTTGTTCATGATGATGGACAATCAAGAACATTTCAAGTATCAACAAGTTAATTTAATAGCGTACCAGAATGAACTGAAACCAGTAGCGGTCTGGAAGGTAAGAATTTTTTTTTTAATTCACTGTTCAAGTAGTATGCTTTGGGAAATGATTGTCAGTAACGTTACTTATGTAAATGGAATATATTAGGCTCAAACATGCAAAATGGCTGGTATGTTCCTTTAATGTGAAATTTAACACATGGCACAAAATTGTTGCCGTGTTGCCTTCAGTGTTGTTCTCTTCCTGCTGGAACATTCATGCATATCCCACTCCTGCCCACGCCCTAATCAGTGATGTTACAGCAGGTGTAACATGACTGGAGTGTGGGCAGGAGAGAACTTGGTGAAGAAGCAGTTTTCTACCATGTGATTCAGTGTTACCACCAATTTTGTGGCATTTTGTCATTTTCTTTTACCTCTGGTACATGGCCACATTCAAAACTGTGAGCCTAATAGGAAACGAGTCTTCATTTTGAGTTTTGCTTATGTGAGAGGAGTTTTAGCATCACCTGGCCTGGCAGGAAACGTGCCGACCTGTAGAGTCAGTTTCTCTGACGCTTTCTTCATGCTTTGACCTGTAGCCGTACGGAATAAGACATCAGCAGAGGCACTGACTACACGATATGAAGATCTGATCCATTCAATATGAGATGTTAAAAAATATAATGTCCAGGTAAATTACCTGCAAGAAATAATGAGGGTGAATCTCGTTTTATGTTGTTTTGGTGTAAATGTATTTATTTGAAATTCCAAATTACACCAAAAAAAAAAAAAAAAAAANAAAAAAAAAAAAAAAAAATCACACTCATTATTAAGTTGGTGAAGGCTTACATGGACAGTCTTGTGATTTGCATTTCATGTTTGTTGAATATTCTCTCATACTTCTTTTGTGAATAAATTTTTAAAAAAGAAACTTTAACAAAGATATACATAATTTATAAGACAGTAGCAACAAAATAGAAGAAATAAAATATTCCCCTCTCACCCTACTTCACCAACAAAACACCTCCCCCCCATATATCCCCATATATATATATATGTATTACCTTGTTTTGAAGATTCTTCTGTCAGATCTTGTTTTATTGTGGCAAGGCCTGGCTGGAGCCGCTCTACAATACTTCTGTCCTAGAAAACAGAGAAATTACTTGCTTTTAAAAAAAATATACATATACTGCAGAAAGGGAAATAATGTAAAAGTGTATAGTTCATTCATGATTCAACATGGTGATGGAGCTGCACTTGGATGAAGCCAGAGAAGATGAATGCTCAGCCTGCTACTGCCCCCTACAGTCACCAACAAGTCAAGACAGGCAGAGATCCTGGGGTTTGATTACCATCTGAGTGGGTCTGGATTCAGCATCCTCAAACACAATAAGAGGCTCTGCACTCTGGAAAATAACAAAATTTAAAGAATCAGCAATAAACTACAAAGCTACGATAGGAAAAATAATTAAATGCATGTTTCAGATGATGGATTCATGGTGTGGCTCTCTTACTTCAGGAGTATCCGGTATGTCCTCCTCCTGCTGTGTAAAGCCTGGCCGCAGGGTTGGAGGAAGGCTTTCTGGGAGAGGGTAACCATTCTTGCGTGCCACAATCAAGTGAAAGGCTATGCAGAACTCAGAGAAAGTGAGAGCTCCGTCTCTATCCACATCACTCAGCTCCCTTAAAAAATTAATAGGAAAGATGAAGAACACACGCAATATCTCTGAGCATTATGACTAAAACGATAATCCTGATCATTACACAGTAAACAGTCTATTATTTATTGCTAAAGGTTGTATTTTATCGAAAAAGTGACAAAAGCTGTCATATTTCAACCTGTTTCTGAATGTATTCAAAGAATTTCAAGAATTCTAGACACTTTAGAGAATTCTTGAAACAAATTGGTTTGTACTGGAAATAGGTTGAAAAATTCTTTCTACACTGACTTTATTTTTGACTCGTTTTAAGAAAATAAGAGTGTTAGGACTCTGAACACACAAAAAGATTTAAAAAGATTGAGTCTGTTGCAATGCAAACTTTGATTATTAAGGAACGCAATTGTTACTGAACTTGTCATATTATCAACATCGTTCTACTACAGCAACATTCTGCATGAAATTAAATATTTCACAGAATGGCAGCTGTGCTAAAATCATGACACATGATTAATAAATTGAACTGTGAAGCTCCTGTGCATCCAGTCATCTAATTACGTCCACCAAGGAGGTTATGTTTTCACTCGTGTGAAAGTAGTGAAGTGAAGTGTGAGACCACTGTGAAAATGCTTCTATTTTACATTCTTTTTGAATTTAATACAATATTTTTTCATTACAAATGATAATATCATCTTAACAATTTGAGTGAAAAGTTGAATCTTTGAAAAATGTACATGAATTTCAGAATATCCTGGTATTTGGTATGCCCCCCCTTTTGCTTTAATGACAGCATCACTCCAGCTGGCATGGACTCTACATGTTTGTGCAAAACCTGATGAGTCAAGTTATCCCAGCATGATTTGACAATGTTCCAAAGAGCTTCTAGTGATGTCAGACTTTCTGATAATTTCCACATTTACATGGAAAACATCACAGATTTTCAATGTGGTCTCAGAGTTTTGGATCCCACTGTATACATTTTTGTCAATTTCTTCAAAAGTAAAACACTAATCTCAGTGAAAAAAATCAGGCATATTTATCCCATGATGATCAGTAGGTTCAATAATGGTTCATATCCAGGTAAACCACTGTTTCATATGCCAAATAAAACAATGAATGAAGTCTTTTTATAGTCTTTAGTTTGAACAAGATTGATTGGAATGAATGGTAAATTCATTCAAATGTCAATGTAGGAAACCTGTTTTGTTCACTGTACACGTCTGTACTCAGTTTGCTGATCCAGTAACCCCAGAATAGGACAGAGAGAACCATGAGTCAGCACTCACCATATGTGGGAGAGTTCTGGTATTGGGAGCTTGGACTTAGTGAAGAAATTCTTTGCAACATTTCCTAGAAAATGTAGAATTGTGCAGTGATGAAAATAGATAGAAAATGCACCAAATGTATTAAAACTTCAATAAAGCTGCATCAGTGCATGAGTCACGAAACACGGTTCTGTTTTTCAGTGTGAACACTAGCGAAAAGTTTGGAATTAACCAGGAATTTTTATGTTTTTGATAGAAATTGATACTTTTATTCAGCAAGTGGCATTAAATTGATTTAAAGGACCATACCACCCCATTTTGCATGTTTGAGCCTAATATATTCAATTTTCATACACATAANTTAAAGGACCATACCACCCCATTTTGCATGTTTGAGCCTAATATATTCAATTTTCATACACATAAGGTTACGGACAATCATTTCCCAAAGCATACTACTGGAACAGTGAATAAAACTGTTTTTCTTACCTTCCAGACTGCCATTGGTTTCAGTTCATTCTAGTATGCTATTAAAATCAACACGTTGGTACTTGAAACGTTCTTGGGATAGGTAATCCATCATTGTGAACAACACATATGTTCAGGGTTTTAAGCACAGAGTGAATGTATGTCTCCACCAGGGAATATAGTCCCAAAAGAAGACCTGCATTTATCGAAAAATTTTAATGACTGTGACTTCATAATTTTGCATAACTGTTAGCAGGCAAAACATTGATTTTTAAGGTGGGTGTGTTGCTCGAATATTTGATTTTGAAAGATTAAGAGATTTTGCAAAATATCAGGAAAGCTAAAATACAGTTTTATCCTTTGAGAAATGATTGTCAGTAACCTTACATGTATGAAAATTGAATATATTAGGCTCAAATATGCAAAATGGGTGGTATGGTCCTTTAAATATCGAGCCAAGACATTAATAATGTTGCAAATAGCTATTACCGCCAAAAAGGACTTATTATTCACACAAAACTGCAAAGCCCCAGATGACCAGTGTCATCTGCAACAGTGAAAAGATGACTCAGGGATCCTGGCCTTAAAGGCACAGTTTTAAAGAAAAAGCCACATCTGAAACCAGTAAATAAAAAGAAAAGGTTAAAATGCACAAAAGAACACAGAGAGTTGACAGAGGATGACTGGAAAAGTGTATTATGGATGAATCCGTCCATGCCTCCATAATAATCTCTTCTACACTGGTCTGTACTATTTCAGGAAGTAGCCAAATGAGGACCTGTAAGGCGTCTGTTTCTCAAACTAAAGACTGATGTATTTATCCTCTTAACCAGTTTTGCACCTGGGCCTTCTGCTTCTTTTCCTGTCCTGGTTAGATCCAGTTTGCCCTTTTCTCTCAACACAGAGGTAGACACCTTTGAATGAAATCTTCAGTTTCTTGGCAGTCTGCTGCATTGAATAACCTTCCACAAAACAACAGACTGGTGTGCTTCTTGAGAAAGAAACACATCAGTTTTGTTGGAACTTTAGGAATGCCAGTAACTTCCAATCCAAGGAAAGACAATTTGCCTGTTTATTTGAACAGAATAATGGGTTTTGGGGTGTGCTAACCAAGTACAAAGCTCTGCCTAATAACAAGGAACATTTACAGGATTATTATAGAACGAGCTAAAAGAGTGAAGAAATCAGTCATTTCCACCAATTTGCAGCATTAATAATGTCTCGGCTACATAATTAAAATCAATTTAATGCTACACTGGTGAATTAATGCATCAATTTCTATCAAAAACATGACAAATTCTGGTGATTCCAGACTTGGAATCACCAGAATTTGTCATGTTTTTGATAAGCAACATAATTACAGCATCATGTAAATGGGTGCTGTGGGGTGCATCCATACCCAGGATGAGAGCCCCCAGGTCAGGCTGCAGACTTCTGAACTGGTTCATGTAGTACTCCAGCTGTTCCTCCGTGATCCTCCAGGGGTCGTCGTCAGAATAGTCGACTACATCCTGCTGCTCCAGCCTCTCTGCTGAGGAAACCTTGGAAGATGCACAGAAATGAAAAGAGTAATGATCGCATGCTTATGCTCCATAGAAAATCAGAAGAAATTGTGAAATATAAATGTCTAAAAGGATGTTCCATTAATATACCAAGCAGTACAGGATATAGGGAGGAATTTACATAATAATGAAGTTATGTAAAATCTGGCTGTACCCGAGGAATAGCAGGGTGCTCCACAGTGGGTTTGGTCCCGTAGTTGCTGGGTGAAGAGTGCTGCTCCAGCTGAATGATGGGCCGCGAGGAATGTTTTCTTTCATAGGCTGAGAGAATGAGAGAAGAGGGAACACAAAGTGACTTCCTACCAGTTATCCTGCTAGAAAATGTGACACCTGAGAACATCTGGCAGAAAGTGAGATGAGAAGATGAGTAGGATGCACAGAAAGAAATCAGTTTCTTACAAATTTTTACTACGTAACTAATAAAACTTCCAATTCTTGCAGAGTGGTTTGATTTTTTTGATTTAGCTTTGTGTTTGTAAGTACTACAACAAGAAAAAGTTGAATGTCAAATGTTGAAAGAAAAAGGAATGTTGCTCCTTTGGACTGAACATTGAAACCTCAAAACAAACATGTGAGCTATTTGTTGTGTTATCTGTTATTATGGCTGACAGTTGTCTTACCCATCTGTGAATCTGCACCATTTCTCTGCTTAGAGTAAGGGTAGCCATGGTAGGCCGACGGAGAGTGAGGCGGTGAGCTGCACGGCGATCGTGGAGGAGACCGTGATTCCTTTCAACACAGGAAGAGAATATCTGTTATTTGGCATGTATAAAATTGTACGTATGCATTGAAAGGAGGGTGAATTATGAAAAATATACACTTATGGTGAGTTGGTCATGCCGACAGAACAGTCTGAACTCTGAGAAACAGATTTGACAGTCAAATTGTCAGGATAGTGTGAATGATTCATGCTCATTTCCTGTTCTACTGTACCTCATTCTAAATACGCTCAATTGTGTTGAGATCTGGTGTGTGTGTGCGAGAGAGAGAGAGAGAGAGAGAGAGAGAGAGAGAGAGAGAGAGAGAGAGGGACGATGCAATAAACTACTAAACTAAAGTCACAGCATTCAGAAAATGCTTCTATCATGGTGAATTGTCCCAGTGGTTCTCAAATTATGTTAAGTGTGCCGCCGGTGGTACTTAAAGCACCCACTGATGGTATGTCAGATAACTCAGCAGTCAAGAAAATTAAACCTATGAAACTTTTGTTGTTGTGGCAAATTATTAACAAAAAAAAAAGGGTTTCATTAAGAAATATTATCTTTTTATTAACTTGGATGTAGATTTTTGTCTGAAAATAGCCCCACTCCTCCCATGTGGACACGGTTTTCTTCTGTTCTACATGGCTAGCCACAACTTTTAATGCTCATACTGCAAACTTCTCAGTTTCAGTACAGCATTTGCATGCATGAGGTTTTTCTGGCGGCTTGTTGGCGTGGTGACACTTAATCGTTTTGGTTTGTTCGGCAGTCGTGTTTGCTTCAAGACGTTTAAGAAAAGGTGTTGTAGAGGCATGTAACTAAAAACAGCTGGTTTTCATACTTTCATGAAGCAGGATTATTATCTTTGGTCGGATTGAGAAGCAGCTAGCCAACAGATCACCTGACTGACCCCTAAACCAGCGAGATAGGTCTGGATGAGGAAGAGAAGCAGCAACATTTGACACTGTTTGACAGCACTGAACTGCCCTTGATGAACATGTTTATCTCCACTCCACCTGTGCAGCTGTTAGCAGATAAGGCTGTGGTTACGCTGGACAGCTTCCAGGTGAATGTATGAAGCTGTGTGAGTGTGGAACAGGGCGATCCTGCACATTTGTACTCAGCAAACATATCCTGGTAAACAAAGGTGAAATGACCATACCAGTGGTTTTGCATGTTTGAGTATGCAGCCTGAATACATGTTATTTACTGACAACCAAATCCTAAAACATACTACTGGAGCGGTAAATTTTAGAATTTTTTTTCATATCTTCCAGACCGCCGTTTCAGTTCATTCTATACATTATTAAAATCAACTTGTGGAGACTTGAAACATTTTTGAGATAAGTAATTCATCGCAGCGAATAAAACATCTATTAAATTAAATTTGTCTAAGTAACCTTATTTAATAAGTCAAACACAGAGCTGCATGGAAGAAAATGTATGTCTCCTCCAGGGAATATAGTCCCAAGAGAAGACGACTTTTACTGAGAAATTAAAAATGACAGCGCCTTCTGGATTTGGATGTATGTGTACGAAGGCAAAAAATTAATTTAAGATATTTGATTTTGAAAGATTAGGGTATTTGTCAAAATAACAGGAGAACTAAATTATAGTTTCATGTTTTGGAAAATGGTTGTCAGTAACGTAACATACAGTATGCAGGTAGTATTTATTAGGCTCAAACATGCAAAATCACCAGTATGGTCCTTTAAAATGCACAAGGAAAAACATGATGAAGTTCATTTTACTACAAGTTCCAGGTGGAGGGATTTTTAGGTTTTACGCAGCAAAATTATCCAGATAATTTAGTAATCCTATTTGTTATGATGGGCCTAATCAGGGCATATGCTGCTCAACAATGCAGCATTCAAAGATGTAACAGTGGCATTAAAAATCATAATGTCTGCCAAGAAAGCATGGACAGACCCATGTAATAATGCAAGAGAAATCATGGATGCCACCTCTGTTATGGGTAGACATGCTGTGATTGGCCCATCAGCCAGAAGGTTATAAAATTATGTTTAGGCATAAATATGAGATGGATATGTTTTGGTACTTAAAGTTGAAAAGAGTTCTTTGGTTGGGGTTAAGTAAATGTTTACTGTGGCTAAAGTTAAGCTCAGAACCAGAGGAACGTCCTTCTCTGTGCAGAACTACAGTAAAGAATGCCTCATACATTCATGCCAAAGTGTGACCCTGCAATCAAACATTTCATAACAGGAATTACATTACATTCATGGTGACAATGTTCTGACTGTAGCTCCTTGTTTTTAGATGAAAGAAGTCTAACTTGCCTTGGATTTAACCCTCTGCAAACCATTCAATCTCAGCTTCTGTGGTGTGAGATGCCCTTGTGTGCACTACTGTTTGGATACTTTGGGGACCGGTCATTCTTCTCTGAGCTGTCATCAAAAAGCCATTTTTTGCCCTGCAGGCTGCAGTGGACTGCACTTTGTTTCCTCGGTGCATCATTCTTGGTAAATCTGAACGCTGTAATGGGGCTGGCTGTTCCTCCGGCTGCGTCTGCCTCCAACCATCATGCTGTGTTTGATGTTACTTAAATAACATGTCTAAGAGGGTCTAATGTTTAGTTTGAAGTAACTGAGCTGCTCCACCTCATCCCGTGCTCTTTATATTCACGTCTGTCTGAGTATAAGTGGAGATGTATGCCTAACTTCTATAGGAGCCACTGAATGCATTTAAAGAGCATCTAAAGACTGATCAGTGATTTATCTATTCTCTTTATAGTTATAATTTTTACATTATCAACTATTTGAATGCTGCAGGGTAACATGTCACAGCTACATGTTTTTGAGCTGACAGTATAACACGAGGATAATTCATAAAACACAGTGCCAGATTTAACGTGTAGCGGCAAAGGCAGATAACGTCACGCAGCCATGTCCCTTATACACATAAATGTCCGTTACCGGTGTCTTTTGTTGTTAACATTGAAAAGCTGTTGCTACTGTATTTCCTCAACTGCGTGCTAGGTAAGCCAATCATAAAACACATCATAAAAACTAAAATTAAAGTCTGTTTCAGTCTGATTATGTATTTCACATGTGTGGAAGATGGGTGATGATGCTTTAAGTTGTATTTACCCCACATGTTTTAGTTATTAATAAATGTGATTAGTCACGATATTTAAATGGTAAGTTCTGATCTGTTCTTGTACATCCTCTTATGGTCAAAACAGCCTCTTCCTCAGATGTCGACCTCTGCATCTCAAAGTTCCCCCACCTGTGTGTTTGGAATCCCGGTAGTGTCTAGATGCTTTCTACTTCACAACCCCTTTTTTTTTTTTTTTTTTTTNTTTTTTTTTTTTTTTTTTTCATAATTTCAGCATTTTCACCCTCAAATTCCTTTTGCTGTATTTTCTTAGTTTCAAAGTTGCAGCATTTCTGCCAAACAGTTGAGAATTATTCATCTGTACCTCCACTTTTAAAATGCAGAGCTCTAAAGCAAGCAGAGAATATCATTTTGCTTTGACAAACTCATTTTGCTTTGACACCAGACCAAGCAGTTAAAGGACCATACTGGCCATTTTTCATGTTGAGCCTAATAGATTCAATTTTCATACAAGTAAGGTAAGGTAAGGTAAGGTAAGACAATCATTTCCCAAAGGATAAAACTGTACTTCAGCTTTCCTGATATTTTGCAAAATCTCTTAATCTTTCAAAATCAAATATTCAAGTGATACACCCACCTTAAAAATAGATTTTTTGCCTGCTAATAGTTATGCAGCCTTATGAAGTCACGGCCATTTAAATTTTTCCATAAAAGCAGGTCTTCTTTTGGAACTATATTCCCTGGTGGAGAAATACATTCACTCTGTGTTTTTTATTGCTCTTAAACTCTAAAATTACGAAACTTCGAAAAAAAACCCTGAATACACGTCTTGTTCGAAATGATGAATTACCTATCCCAAGAACATTTCAAGTATCAACAAGTTGATTTTAATAGTGTACCAGAATNTGAATTACCTATCCCAAGAACATTTCAAGTATCAACAAGTTGATTTTAATAGTGTACCAGAATGAATTGAAGCCAATGACGGTCTGGAAGGTAAGAAATTTTGTTTTTAAATTCACCGTTCCAGTAGTATGCCTTGGGTAAATGATTGTCAGTAACGTAACGTGTATGAAAATTGAATATATTAGGCTCAAACATGCAAAATGGATGGTATGGTCCTTTAAATTGTTGTAGCTCATTAACTTGCCGATTTTCACTGGCTTTTAACCTGGACACCCCTTACAGCAATGTATCAGTACTGGCATACCAGTGCACTGTGTTTTTATGAAATGATGTCTTGTATCGGTAGAAGTTTATCCCATGGTTACCTTTTTCTCTACGTTGCCCTCCAGGTGTCTGAAGGTACTCCTCTCAGCTGGAGTCCAGGAGACAGAACTGGGTGCAGTCCCACACTGTGGCCCCTGACCGTCTATACTTGGGGGGACGGTTGAGTATCGCATCTCTGGTTCATTCTTCAGCCCAACAAATCTGGGTAGAGGTAGATCTATGGAGGAGAATGTTCGGTTAATTTTCTTGTACTGTCATCTCTCATCATGTCCATATGCACTTCCATTTTCCTAACATTGTATAAAACAAAGCTATTACATACAGTAAGAAGGTATTTTTCTTATTCTGATTACCAGCTAGTCGTATGATGACCTTTGATACAAATGGAATTGGGATTATGATCCATCTTAAAGGACCATAACAGTGATTTAGTATGTTAAAGCCCAATAAATACCGGTACTGACAACCAATTTCCAAAACATTAAACCTTATTTTAGTTTTTCTGTTATTTTGCCAAATCGTCAAATATTTCAAATCAAATGCCCACCTTAAAATTCAATGTTTTGCCTGCTAACATGTAAGTCCAAATGTTGAAGGGACGGTCATTTTTAATTTCTCTGTACAAGCCATCTTCTCCTGGGACTATATTCCCTAGCAGAGATATTCATTTTCTTCCATGCAGCTCCATCTTGGACCGGTTAAGTAAAGTTACTTTGACAAAAAACCTAACAGACATTTCACAGTTCGCTGTGATGGATTAGTTATCCCAAGCCCATTTCAAGTTGATTTTTAAAGCATACTAGAATACAAAAGCTAATGGCAGTCTGGAAGGTAGGAAAAATAATTCTAGCATGTACTGCTCCAGTAGTATGTTTTGGAAAATGGCTGTCAGCAACATCACATGTATGCAAGTTGTTTTTGTTGGCCTCAAACATGCAAAATTGACAGTATTGTCCTTTGACCCTTCCTCTAATTCTGCAGTGGTGAGTCACCACTGAAACATAAAGCAATAGATATAAAACTCTGAAAACATAATCCAGCAAGCGGTCATGTGCTGTGACAAAGGATTTTCTCTTTGGTCACAGGGAGGGTGTGACAAGGACAAACCCACTTAGCCTTTTCCACGCGACTCCCCTCTCATCCAGATTAGACCAAATCCAGGCATGTTAACATAATCTCCTGATCTCCATTTGCCCTCACAAGTTGCCTTTGCCCTAAACAATGGACTTACTGGCTGTTACACTCTCCAGGCGGACGGGCAGACCAGACTGGGCAGCTGCAAGCAGCTTCAGAGCCACGTAGAACTGAGCTGTACCAAAGTAACCCAGCCGCTTCGCTCCACACACCTCCGTTATCTGGAAGATGATTAAAAATAATAATAATTATAAATGCAATCTAAACTTAACGTCCAGACTTTTTGATTTTAATAATGTAGACTATTAGTAAAGACTTTGTGCCAAAACGATTGACAGTGAGACAGTGTCCTCCTCCAGCCACTCACACAGTGCCACAAGAATGTGTATGAGATCAGATCAAAACTCACCATTTTAAATACTGATTGATCAGCTGAGTGGGCTTATCTATCAAATTTATTGATCATAATACACGTGAGGCAAATACAGTTTTAAATGTTGCCCAGATTTCATACCACTTACGACCAGAATGAAACAGGTCTTAATTTTTACATGACGGTGTGTTTTATGAATTGCTTCCCCGATGTGTAAATAAGGAAATACTGAAGTAATGCTTCTTTTAAGGCTAAGAAGTAAACTAAAAGATGCCCATAAGAGGCATCCATGAATGAGGAAATGTGGTTGTGTGATGATATTTGCCCATATCAACACGGTAAATCATGCGCTACACTTCATGAATCTGACCCATTAAGTCTTGCACTAAGTGAGCTTTCCTCTTTCCAGAATCGTTGTCTTGATTTCTTCCATCATGATCATGCAGTATAACAGAATGGATAGTATGAAATTAGGAGGTTAACTAACTGAGATTTTCACCGTATGCATGCCTTTCCCTCAACGTATCCTTTATCAGCGTCACTAGTTCTGTTGTACCTTCAACAACAAACTGGTTTAACCGTGGCTACCAGCAGCTGAAAGTCGATAGAGACACAATGGTGATATGTCATTTACAAGGTTCTGTGCCCTTTTTGTTAACTTTTTTGTTTCAGATCTGAATTAAATTGAATTTAGATTTGGATCTAGGCTGGAGTCCATCGACTGAGTATGGATGGAGGGGATACCGGCACAGTAAGAGTTGTTTGTACAGAATCAGGATTCTTTTGAATACACATACACTGCTACTGAGGGAACAAAGAAGATTAGGATTATGCAGAACAATTAACATTCTCATTCCAGAATCTGATTATGTTTTAAAAGTTAAGTTTATTTTCTATTTGATAAAGGGTGATGAGTAAACACTAGATCCCCTTTAACTTAAAGAACAGTTGGTGCTGAAATGGAGTGTAACAATAGAACTCTGGACAGCTTTAATCCCTCTTTGTTACTACTGAAGTGTTACTGCTGACTGAAACAGATGACTGCATAAAAAATAGCACCACAAACACTGAGTCACGTTAGAGCAACAAGACCTGACTGAACTTTCTACTCTGCAGCTCTAACTCTTCCTCTGTTACACCTACTGCTGCTGGTTAAATAGACAATTTCTCCTAAAAGGACAGTGAATAAAAGTGGTCAATCAGACAAAGCTAACGGTTAAATTTGGGTTATTCACCCCCAAACTGAAAAAATGGTAGCAGCCATTCAATAAAACAAAATAGGCAAAAACACATTTAATACAACACAATATTGTTATGTAAGTAAACAACTTGGCTTCCATATAAAATTTTAAAATCACTTCAACAATAATAAGGTGGCCATACTGACAGAATCAATGACGCCACTTGGGCTGTTTTACAATGTTATGGGTAATGGTACAATTTTTTTTTTTTCATGAACCTGGAAAAGCCCACTTTAAAGAGGAAATGTAATTTCCATGTTCCCATTGTCATTTAAGGGTTTATTTTGAAACCTTTGCAATGGTTTATCGTGCAAAAAAAAAAAAAAAAANAAAAAAAAAAAAAAAACAGTAATCCATTTCTGCTCTGCCTTCTACAACACCATTGTGCACACTGAAAGAAAACAGGTCATTTCAGTTACCATCTCTTTAAGGCCCCTTCCCGAAAAACCTATTCTATTCTATATGGCCACCCACCATGTGGCTTTGTACTTCATGAGTGTCTTACCCAGCATGTTACATGGTGACATCAACATGTAACAAAAGTAAAGGACTAAGCTAAAACAAAAACATTCAGTGTGGTTCAGGACCTATGAGTTTGGCTTACTGGATGGATTTCTGTAAGCATTAACCTCAAGTTCTGCAACTTCTACAACATTCAACCCAAAGTCTCTACTACAGTATGTTACACTATAAAATGAGGGAAAATAAAAAATATAATCTGTCCCCTTTAAAAAGAATTGCTGCTGTATCATATTGTACTATGGAAAGATGAAGCTGTTATGGTCACAGAGATGTAACATGCTTAAAGGGGAACATTTGCCGGTATGTGTTTATGAGATATAACATGAGTACGGCACAGTGTGACAGGAGGGCCGTTAATACCCATTGTCTAATGAGGTTGAGGGGTGGGTGCTGTGTGTGTGTGTGTGTGTGTGTGTGTGTG
>VXCM01003262.1:0-20886 GCA_014773175.1 Lucifuga dentata
TATATATATGTATATATATACGTATATATATAAGAATAACACGTGTTTGTCTTATACACCAACACGTGTCAAAGCCAATACGAGAAGCGTCACATCATTAAGTTCGCTGTCGACTCTGTCATCGTGTCGCTTCTCAGCAGTGATGACCCTAATCATGGCCCTGTAGTGGGGGAATTTACGGATTGGTGCAAGTCGCCCTTTTTAGACATCAACGTGGAAAAAAACGAAGGAGATGATTATAAACTTTAGGAAGAACCCTATGGTAATCTCTCCTGTGATTATCAATGATCAGACTGCTGAGGTTGTGCAGCAGTACAAATATCTTGGCGCTGTACTTGATAATAAGCTGTCTTTCAAGCCTCATGTGGATGCTGTGTGTAAAAAAGCTCAACAGCGCATGCACTTTTATCGAAAGCTCCATAGTTTTAATGTTGACAATGCTTTTATGAAATTGTTTTATTCTTGTTTTATCGAATCAATCCTTACGTTTGTATTTGTCTGCTGGTTCGGGTCCTTTACCCTCAAAAACAGAAACAGACTGCAGGGTATTGTTAAAGTGTGCAGCAAAATTGCAGGCATCACCTTGGTTGATCTTTCCCNAACAGACTGCAGGGTATTGTTAAAGTGTGCAGCAAAATTGCAGGCATCACCTTGGTTGATCTTTCCCAGTTGTACAAAGCTAGGAATTTGAAGAAGGCCCAGTCTGTCCTGGCTGATCCTAGCCGCGCTTTGTGCAAGGAGTTCATGTTGCTTCCATCTGGCTGCAGATACAAGCAGCCAATGGGTAGGACAAACAGACTTAAATCCTCTTTTGTTCCAGCTGCCACTGGCCTTTTAAATAACTGAATGTGATTCTTTTTGCTAATTACTGTCCGTTGTATGTTGTCTGTTGTTTGTAGTGTGATTATGTGGTTTCTGCTGGCTGTACAACAATTTGCCCCTTGGGGACAATAAAGATTTCCTTGAACCTTGAACCTTAAGAGTGTGAATGAGTTTGTCTGTTGGTGCATTCCAAGTTCTTATTTGATCGCTCCTCGCTCCTCGATCCTCACGTGATCTGGAAACCAATCTGGTCCGCCATCTTTAAGGACATCCTAAAGCGCTTATTTCTGTTCTGAGGATGGAGGAGCGAGGATGGAGGAGGCTTCATCTGGGAGACATGAGCAAGGAAACGCGAGAGGCTCCTACAGGAAGTCTGTTACCTGACAGACACGCCCCTTTACTGGAAGTCTGTTTCTGATTGGACAGATTGATTACAGCTGATCCGATACAGCGACACACATCTTAATATGACCACACAGTTTCATCAAACATATAAACAGAAAAATAACAGCAACATCTCAGGTGTAAGATGATTCTGATTATTGATGTTTAATTTTGTCTGATTGATCATCTGATTAAAATGACTGGATGTGTGTTTAATGCAGCTCTGAATGATACAGAAACATAAATCAATAAAACGCTCTTATATCGCCAGATTATATCGTCAGATTGTTCTGGACGTTTGTCAAACTGTCCANAAAACGCTCTTATATCGCCAGATTATATCGTCAGATTGTTCTGGACGTTTGTCAAACTGTCCATGTGAATTGTTACAGTAATATTCAGAGGAGAATATTTCATTATTTTATGATCTTGTAGCAACTAAAACACAGCAGCTCTGAGGTGATCAGCTGTGTGAAAAGTCACATCGCTTCAGATGACGCTTTAGGAGCGAGGATGTTTCATTTCTCTTAAATCGTCGTTCCTCAGCTCCTCTGTCCTCGCTTCTTTTCCTCGCATCTTTTCCTAGCGTCTTCAGTGGGCGGGGCTAAGACGCAAGGAAAAGACGCAAGTGAGGGAAACGTGGAAACGAAATAAGAACTTGGAACGCAGCATGTGTGTGTGTGTGTGTGTGTGTCAGCCGGCAACCTGTCCAGGTGTACCCTGCCTCTCGCCTAATGACCGCTGGAGTAGACTCCAGGCCCTCCTGAGACCCTGAATAAGATAAGCAGAACTGGAGGTGATGGATGGATGTTTCCTTGTCAGTTATTCTAAAAAAAAAGAAAGAAAAAAATCTTTCTGTCACTCCAAAACTCACTCTGGCATGGCTGCAAGTACAAAGCCAGTCTTAATGCTTATCAGCTGATTTTTGTAACATGTCATGGACTCTGAGCAGCTGTCACACACTGAACGTCGTCTCACTCCAGGCCGTACCTCATTAACATGGCAGACGCCTCCTTGTAGAAACAGAGACAGAAGTAGTTTAGGCTGTGAAGTAGTTTAGGCTCAGAGTCAGCCTAAACTACTTCACAGAGACCATCTCTCACTCCGTTTTCATCACACAGCCGTTACCTGCTGCCAAGAACTCTTTCAAAGGATTTTTTTCCTGCTTCACTGATGCACAGGAGGAAAACTTCCCTGTGGGTTCGCCCACTTTTCATGGTGGAGGATGTCTCCTTTGCAGAGGAGCAGCACTGTCTATCTCGACAAGAAGATGTTTGATCTAAGTGCATTTTCAGATGGATTGCTTTATGTTAAAAAGGTAATAATCTCCAGTCATTATTTCAAATCAACCACATAGTGTGATGCTGCAGTCTTTTGTGGGATATTCCAACACGAATTCATTCGTACAACGTCCGATTCTGATTGCAAAAAAGTGATCAGCTAACCCACAAAATGTAGACTACAGTCAAATTCATAAGCCGTGATATATATATGTGTGTGTGTGTGTGTGTGTGTACAACTTTATCCTCAATATGTACGTATTTTAAGCCACGGTCGTAAAAGATCACTGATGAATTTGCATGTTTGATCCCTATAAATACAACCCGCATACATGCAACGTTAATGACAACCATTTTCCAAAAATATACTACTGAAGCAGTAAATATCAAAATTGTTTTTCCTACCTTCCAGACTGCCACTGGTTTCAGTTCATTCATACCATTATTATTCTTTGGCAAAGTTACTTAATTTAGCTGATCCAACAACACCAAAGAAAATATATTTCTCTGCCGATCACATTGTCCCAGGAGAAATCTCCTTTTACTGGGAAATTAAAATGACCATGCGTTCTACAATTGTGCGTTAAGTGTTATCAAGGAAAACATTGAATTTTAAGGTGGGTGTATCACTTGAACGTTTGATTTGAAAGATTAGGACTGGCAGTAACAGAATGTGTATGCAGGTAGTATTTATTGGACTCAAACATGCTAAACCATCATATGGTCTTTTAAGATAACTTCCAGCTTTACCAAATCATATCCAGACTCCTTCAATTTGTTTCCATCAGCATTTACATGAGGATTTTCACCATCTTAACTGGTTCTGACACAACAAAACGTCTTACACCTCAAACAGAATACATACAAGCCTCCCCGACTGTAAAGAATCAATGACAGAGCAGGGATATGGGTGCTGTAGTACCAGTTTAATAGGCTGTATATACGTGTGCACAGTATGTGCATGTATGGTGAGAACACATGCATGCACCTGCTCTGGATGTGCGTGTGTGTATGTTGGAGAGTGTGCATGTCTGATTCACTCCAAAGCCTGACACGATCAAAGCAGAGCGAGACGGAGACGGAGATGCAGAGAGGAAGTGGCGATGGAAACCTCACACTAGAAAATGAATCTGTCAGGCAGACGAGTTCCTCGCTGCTGGCCTGCAGCTGATACATGTGAACTAAGGCAGGGATGACAAGTTTTTAACATGGCAGCGTCTGCAAGCAGCACAAAAGACATCTGCTCCGCCATATTTGCCAACAGAAGTTGTGCGTTTCCTCTTTACGGCACACATCTGGTATGCCTTATTTTCTAATGTGGGCAGCAGGTTGCCAAAAGGTGGAAAGGCAAAATAATAAGCAAAACATTTGATTTCTTTCTCAGCGACAGCAGCGGGGCGAGTTGGGATGTCTGGTATTCCCTCTGCTCAGGCATATATCTTGAAGCAGGCTGATTGGGATGGTGCCCATGAGCCCAACAGGCCTTCAGCTTGTTTACACAAAAACACAGTGAAATACAGGAGCAGAGTGGAGGACTCCTGCTGAGAAACAAGCTCTCGCACCCGAACGAGGAATCAACTGGTATTTGCGCGTTGTTACACTCAGCAAGTCTACTTCTACTATTTTTGTTCAGCCAGTTTTTATCACAAACTATGATAAAATGTCTGTTTTAAGAACAAACATTTTGTTCTAAGAACCAACAGCGTTTCACCTCTGCAACGATCATGGTTGAGTCAGAGATTTGGATGTTAATGATGGTTTTGCCCGGATCCATGTTAAGAAAAAAAAAAAAACGGCTAGTTTAACTGAAGATGTTCATCATTTGTTCAATAGTTTATTAAACAATCGAAGCAATGTTTTGCTGATTGATGAATGTAATGGCTTTATTGGCTGATTTCAGTGTGGTCTTTGGTGGCAAATTACAGAATTTCTTGAAGATTTATCAGAGAAAAAAAACACAGACATATGGCAGTACAATACTCATTAATGCTCACAGCGCATGTTGTTTCACTTATCATTAATAAATCATATTTGTGAGTAAAATGACACGCCGTTCCTTACGGTGAAACTATGTCAATACACATTATAGCCATCTACAACAATGTCTTTTTGTATTGAATGACCATACTGGCCATTTTGCATGTTTGAGCCTAATATATTCAATTTGCACACACATAAGGTTACTGACAATCATTTCCCAAAGCATACTACTGGAACAGTGAATTAAAAATGTTTTTCCTACCTTCCAGACCACCACTGGTTTCAGTTCATTCTGGTACACTATTAAAAAATAAACTTATTACTAAGCCGTGATCTGGGTCTCTGAGGTTGCTGGACCAGTGTTTGAGGCCGTCACCACCACTTAGTATTGGGTGTTCTCAGGAGGATCAGGATTCTGGGGATCTGGATTTTGGGCATGGAACTTCACAATCTAAATAAGTAGACTGTTTATTGCTGTCACTGCTAAAAAATAAAAAATAAAAAAATAAATAAAATAAACTTATTGATACTTGAAACCTTCTTGAGATAGATCGCCAACAACACATATAAGTTTCATAATTTTAGCATTTAAGCACAATAAAAAGCACGGAGTGAATGTATGTCTCCACCGGGGAATACAGTCCCAAAAGAAGACCTGTGTGTTTACTGAAAACTTTAAAGGACCGTGACTTCATAAGGCTGTGTAACTATTAGCAGGAGAAACATGGATTTTTAAGGTGGGTGTATCACTTGAATATTTGATTTTGAAAGATTAAGAGATTTTGCAAAATATCAGGAAAGCCGAAATACAGTTTTATCCTTCAGGAAATGATTGTCAGTAACCTTACATGTACAAAAATTGAATATATTAGGCTCAAACATGCAAAATAGCCAGTATGGTCCTTTAATATCTCAAAAGAAAATGGGCTGCAGTAACACTTTATCCGAACAACAGTGCAAAATGTTCTACATGCCTCACATGCATCCACACAATGATGGCGTTGAAGCGGCTACGCGTAGTCCTGACCTGCTTAGTGGACCAGTTTGGGGTTCAGCATCTTGCTCAGGAGACAGAGGAAGAGGACGCACTAGGATTTGAACCACTATCCTTCTGGACAACTTGCTCTACCGGCCTCCACTTTCTTCGTCTCTGCTTGTTGCCTGACAGTAGCAGCATGGTAGCCAGTAGGGGGTNCCGGCCTCCACTTTCTTCGTCTCTGCTTGTTGCCTGACAGTAGCAGCATGGTAGCCAGTAGGGGGTGCTATCCTGCAGGCTTTTGATAATGTGTAAGATGGGAAAATTTGTATTTTGTGTCTCCTGTTGAGGCATTAGAGGTCATAGATTTTTTAAATGAAACATGGTTTAACTATTGCATCACATGTGCTTTTATGTTTCTACTGAGTGCTCACAGCAGGTTGCAGGACTGACTACATTTATTACAGCCATGCTCCAAAACAGGAAAGGTCAGTGTTAAAAAGTTGTGTATGTGCCACTCATACCTGGATGACTCATCTATACTCTTTAATCTTGCTTAACTGCCCCTGATAGATCTCCTCGTTGAATCCATCTGCAGCAACTTCTATTTTCTTGCATGTCTGGCTGTCATTGATTGCAGTTATGTGTCATGTTCTTTGTCTTGCCACAAAGACTAATTACCCATCAAAGACAGGAAATGCTTGAACTCTAAACTGAGCTGCAGAAAAAGTCTAATAATCTGTACACTTATCTGCTTCGAAACACCCACTTATCTGCTTAAAACACCTTCGAGTGAGACATTGTGGCAAATCTCTTGATTGAATTTTTTTGGGTGCAATTTGTGGAAGCTGGTTTGCCGATTTTTTAATAGCACCTCTGCACTCGAGGTGAGAGCTTTTTAGCAGATTGAAAACACAGTGACACTCGTTATCTGTCCTTCACTTTCTGAGGCACTTGGAGAGAATGTGTGTGTGTGTGTTAGCACATCAGTGCGCGACCTATCTCCCTGTTGTTCGTGTTGTTGAAAGGCAATCTGAATGAATAATTAATTTGGCTCTGAAGCAGTTATAAATGAGAGGTTTGGTTTTTATTTGCTGAACTACAAATGCACTTTGATGTTTTTGCGCCAAGACTGACGAAGAGCAGCAAAATACTAATAGAAGGCAGCTCCGTTACAGCAGGTTCGATGTCTGAAGTCCCCACAGAGGAGTTGAGAGACAGAGAGAGAGAGAGAGAGAGAGAGAGAGAGAGAGAGAGAGAGGATTTGAAGCTAATCCCACCAAGTATGAATGAGGTCAATGGAATGATGCTGCTCCACCACGAAAATGTTACCATGACTTTGCTGTCAAAGCTCTTAAACGGATCAAATTGGTATTTATGTTGAGCAATATTTATCAGTGTGATACGCAAACTTATCGGGACATTACTCCATTACAATGAGGAATGATTTCAGCTACAGAAGCAGCAGATCCCCTCTGATTTGCTGTAAGAGACAATACATATGAATTCTGCTTTTATCAGCTGAAAACCATAGAAGTTAAAAAAAAAACTGTTTATCCTAAACTCTCTGAATTGTTTCAAAGACATCTGATATTTACTGTAAATGTAAAAACCTTAACACTCCAGGTTTGGTGATCATAAAAAGTCCCATTTTGGTGATTTTCAGTTATTAGCTTTACTTGCCTGGATTCTACAGGTTGAGAAAACTCTGCAGCTCTGTGACTGAGACACTCAGCAAACATTTTAAGCTCCTAAAAAGTTTTAAAACTCTGCCATGTCCCAGAAAAATAAAACATTTCAAGTTTTAATATTTATTACCATTTTTTTTAAATAAATCATACATTCTGAAAGGTCACTGAGTTGTAGCTAATGGCTTTCTCATTGTTTATAAATCATTCATCAATGCTTTATAGATCAGCAAAAAAGCATTCATAAGATGTCTGGCAGGTTGTGAGAAATCCTTTTTAAAGCATTATGATATAGTATCTGTATTATAAATGTTAATGATTAAGCACCTTCTGCAGTCTTTTTCCTGAAAGGAAGTGGGTGAATTATCCTTTGGATTTCAAGTTGATGGACAATATACAGTATACTGTGTGTATATATAAGCATAAATATACTTTATGTGATAGTGATAATTGCAGTAAATTTGAAAACATTATAGTCATCCATATAAATCTTTCAATCAGGTTCTCGGTGACCTAATTTGGATTTCTGGCTCAGTTATGATCATTGCTGTATGAAAACGCAAAGTGCCCTTTGGTCATAAAGCTGTTTCCATACAAGGACTTAACATATGGAAACTCTCACTAACAGGATTCGAGATTGATAATTAGTGGGACCATTTGAAAGACAAAGTGAAACAAATTCTGAAGTAACGAATCAGATCTCATCTCTCTCTCTCTCTCTGCACTACATCTGTTTCTGACAAAAGCACATCCTGATACAAACACTGCAAATTAGCTTATGCTATAAACGCCATGTGGCATCATACTTTTTTTTGTTGAACTTTCTTTAATTATGCAGAGATCTTTCTGTTATAAAGGAAATATTTTTCATATGTTTTAACTTTCTGCGATGCGCTATATCCCCTCACCCACCGCCAACAAAACAGATTGACACCTCAACCAAGTTTGTTCCCGTTGTTAACAGTACATCTGAAAGACTGAGGGGGTGGAAAAACCGAGAGAAACACTTTACAGAAACGCAGCCCTGCAGTCTGATGAATCTCATTATGTTAGAGGTTTGCAGGTGTTGAATCAAGTCGAAGCTCATTTTTCAAGCTGTTAGGTAAACATTATATTACATGTCTTTCGGTCATTTACAACATCTAGTTGTGGCTTCTTGAATGATATAGTTTTTCTGTTTGATTTTTTTTTCTTTTTTGAAAATATCCACATTGTTTTGGAAACTTTTCACCACATGACAACATAATTTAGCAGTCTGCAACTCAACAGCAATTCAGTCAGCAACGATCAAGCATCTTTGTCCAATATAACTGAGGCATATCAAGTTTTAAATCAGTTAGAAGTAAATTATGTGTCACAGATCTCATTACAATTCCTGCACTTAAAGTTTTACTTAGGCAAAAGCAAACAAGCATTAGCAGTAAAATATACTGAAGTTTCCAAAGTAAAAGTGCTCTTATCTGTCTTTTCAGCTTCAGTATCTTTTTTTGGCTTTGGGTTCTTAATACTGCATATCTCATCTTCATCCTGATGTCTATTTTTTGGGGGATTTTCATGTTTTCAAGAGTTAAAGAAGGAACTGACAGAAAGAAGAAAGAAAAGCACAAAAGGAAATAAAAGAAGGGAAAGGAAAGAAGACGCACAAAGATGTCTCCAGATTGGATAAACTCTTAGAAACCTTCAGATAATGTTTGAAAGTCGTAATGTTGAGCTAAAAGTTGGACATAACCAGTAACTACAGCCATCAAAGTGCAGTAAAAGGCTAATTATTTCCCTCTGAAATATAGTGGAGGAAAAGTAAAAAGTCTTGTGAAATGGAAATATAAAATCACCCCATAACAGCTTTTATTGTAACTTGAGTAAGTGTACTTGTCACTATCATCTCTACATTTAACTGGGCCAAACAATACTACAATCTATGGCCTTAAAAATGACCGTGAAGTCGAATAAACTTCACCGCAGGGCTGTAGTATTAATATAAAATATTATAAAACTATACAACTGGGAACCGTATGGCCTAGTTTCCAGAGGGACTGTCCTGTATACAGTACAGCAGGTCACACACTGTACAGCCAACGTTGCATCCATCAGCAGCTGCACGTCCTGTCAGAGTGTCCTTGAGCAAGACATCGAGCCCCAACCTGTCCACCGCTTATAGGTCGCCCTGCATATAAAAGTCACGTACATTTAATCATACCTGAGTAAATGTACTTGGTTACTTTCCATCACTGGGCAGAGCAGCCATGTCGAATCTCAGTCATTATGAGATTTTCATTATTGTTGTTATTCTGCGTCTCTTCCTCCTCCTCATCATCATCATCATCATCACTACAGCTTGAGCCCTTTACATCACCTTGAGTTGCTATCAAAATCATGATACGTTCCCTGGGCAGGAATCTTGGGAATAGATCTTATCCATCATCCTGCTCTCCTCATGGGACACAGCGGGGAAAAGTGATTTAACACCCACGATTCAAGGCTAACTAGCTCTCAGTAGCTGGAAACGCCGCTGTGGGCATGCTGAAGCCATCAAGAGTGAAAAATCCCTCACAAACTGTCAATAAAGCAACAAGAGAAAAGACCAAGCGGAGACCGCTCAGATCAAGTCTTTCCAAATACAGAATGAGTGCACAATACAAAAAGAAAAATAACCTCAAAACCCTTACAATTTGTGATTCTTGTGTGGAACTGTGTTCTCAAGAAGGAAAATAGTCAGTCCACACAGGCTCAGACCTCCTGATGAGAGCAGCTTTCATGAAAAACACAGATCTACCTATTGTATGGCTCTTCGATATTTGCTGAACTACTGCTGCACTTATGCTTAAGTCCCTGGAGGAACTTTCTGAATCTTTTTGAAAAACACACTTCATGTTACTTTCATCTACGAGAAGATAACAAACTGAATGTGAGACGTCACTTTCATCCTAAAATCGATGAATTTGTTCTGCAGCACAAGGCTTTTTAAGTTTAAAGCCCCACTAACAGCAACACCACCTGGTGGCCACAATGGTTCACTACACCCAACAATACATGACCTTGATAGCTTGATGAAAAAACAAAAACACTGTGGTATTCGTGATCTAAATGCAAAGTTTTCCTAAGGGTTGCAGTGGAGGGAAGACCATTAAAATCAAAAGGGTTCATCCTCTCAGGAGCATGAATCTTAGCAAATGAAGTCTGCTGCACCTATTTTGGCCTGAAGGTGGTATAAGACAAAAGTTCACTGTCAAAAATGAAAAAGTTAATTTTTTAATTTATATATATTACAATTGGTTGCACAAGAGGAAAATTCAGGAGTCAACAAATCTTTAGGATTCATATCTGGGGACGAAATATATCCATAGTAGATACCGTATGACAGGAGAGCTGATCAAGAGATATTATGGCTTGATGGTGGCACCAGACAAAAGGTCAGGAGGTCACGACGTTATCAGCAATCAAACTCTTTCAATGGCACTCTGGCCAATGGTTGTTGAAATGCCTTCATCAACAATTTTCAATCTGCAATCTGCCACGTTGGACTTGTCTCGCCTAATGAAATGAGCACTTGTGTTGTAGCATCAGGAGAACCGTCTTGCATAAAAAAGAAAATTAGATGCTTTCCAGACAGCAGAGTAGAAGTGTACCGCAATACATTAGGAGTGTTCTTTCTTCCATTACAGGCCGCAAAGATGTTTAAAAGGATCCGTTAATAACGATAACGGTTCATAATTAAAGAGGCTGGCAGCTAATGGCTGAAGTGTTAACATGACTACCTGAGCTGCATTTAAATGATGTACACGGAATAACTATTTGAATTCTTGACGGCCAAAGGCAAGTACACGCAGGCAAATCCATGTTGTCAATTCTTTATAGACACATTTGCAAATGTATAGAGTGTGAACATGAGTGTGAGCAGTGGCATGCTTTTGTCTGGATGTGATGTAAACAAAAAACACAGTTTAGGCATTTAGTTCTCTGAGCAGTAGCTCTTTGGCACATCTTAGCAAACAGGGACAGACACATAGGAGACATTTGTGAAGAAACAGTGAAAGAAAGCTGCTGAAGTGAAAACTGTCTACTAAAGTCTGATTTTACAGCTTTCCGTTTAGTGACAAAGTTCACTATTTACTTGATTTATTTAAACAGGGACCATGCACAAAAAAAAAAAAAAAANAAAAAAAAAAAAAAAAAAATCTCAAACTGAGAGGAGATTTTTTGTGCCATATTAAAGTAACCGGGTTATTAATACACTGGTTGTATAATTGCATAAAACCTGTTTTCTTTTTTTTTTTCTGTTTTTCCTAATACCTGACTAATTTGAGCCTCCACTGTTAAATGACATATCTGGTTGTCAGTTTCACTCCTGCACCCAATTCTTCGCGGCTATTAGCTTCTGGTTCCGCCTTCCCTCTCCCCTTTTTGCTGCGTCTGTCTATGGGAGAGGTGGGTGCCAAATTTATCTGACTGTTACCAAATATTCATCCATAATGATCCTTAATTTTGTAACCACCAAAGTGTTTAAATTCATCAAATTCGGCATAATACTGTAATTAGGAATCTGTTGATGTAAAAATTGGTACGGATTGGTCTTTAAATTTATTTAGATGTGGATGGATTGAGTTAGCGCCTGATATCGTGGCAGGCCACGCTAATGCTTCCGGTTTCTTTTATTTCTTTTCTGCGGGAGCTGATGTTGTGTGGAGGATTTTGTTTTATTAATTTCATTCCATTTCATGTTTCAGGGGACGATAAAAGATCTGTTCCAGAGAAGCCCTGATGCCGGTCCCCTTCTTCCAATATACACAATGCAGAATGATCACACCAGTCACATTAAACTATCAGCGAATTTCGCCATCAGCTAATTAATTAGCTTCATCAGGTTGGTTATTTGTGTCGACTTTTCACACGTTTATTCCAAACTTAGTTCACCAATATCACTATCAACACTATCGGAGTGAGTTGGTACCATTCATAGAATTGGATGGTGAAACTTCTAACACTTTTTTTTTTTTTTTAATAACCATTTTTACTACAATACTAAAATTTCACTGAAATACCAACATAGTGTACAAATAAAGAAAAACTAAACACAATGGGCGAAATCTAAAACTTTAACACAAATACAACTATCATAGAGAATATCAGGGTTTGGAACGTGATTCACTCTGAAAAGAAAGAAAAGCAAAAACCAATACAGAAATGCTCTAAATCAATAAGAATGTCATCTAAATTGGAACAGTAATATTCTTTCAACTTCAATAACAGTCAGTAGAAAACTCTGGAAGTAAGGTTACAAAATAGTGTTATTTTATTTCATAACCTCTTTACGGTGGCCGGTATAGCTTTCTTTTTAAGATATAAAATTTCATATAACATCAGTCGCTTTGTGTTTTGAAAGGTGATTTCAGTGATTCTAGAAATTACCTTATCAGTAGTGGAAAAATGAAGTGGAAATAGGAAAACAACAGCAGACAGAAGCCAGGAATTCTCAGCCGACCTGCTGCTTGTATCCTAATACGCATAAAAATACAGATATTTCATTGAAGTTAGCTGATGGTACCTTTGCTTTATTTGTCTGAAAATACACAGTATGAAAATAACAAGCAGGGCTGATAACAGCACCTTATTGTTCCCTGAGAGAGAAATTATTTTATCATCACAACAGCCCAACTGAGAGCAAAGGACGGTTAGAACACTGCTCATACACACACACACACACACACACACACACACACACACATACATATACACACACAGNCACTGCTCATACACACACACACACACACACACACACACACACACACATACATATACACACACAGATCAGAATAGAGCACAGACATAAAGACACATTCAGTAAATACCAGTCAGTGTTTTTGCTGCTCAGGAAGTCACACTAAAAGGAAGGATCAGGATCAAATGCTCTTTTGCATGACAACTAAACAGTGTCGATGTTTCAGAGTTTTAAACATAACAGGACTCTTCTTCTTTTCAGCTGGATTCACTGTGCTAAGCTGAAGTCTAATAGCATTCTGGGCTCAAATTCACCTTTCTGCTGCTAACCGACTTGTGATTGTGTTAATTTTTACAGTTATTTCAACTATGAGTGGGATCTTTTTTTTTTTATTCGAACTTACATCAACTAGGGAACAAAACCTTTAACTAAACCCTTAAATTTTCTTACTATGATTAGGGTAAAATCTGCATTGAATTAGTCATTTAAGAGGTTAAATGAAATGAACTCAAGTAAGTCCTAAATGTTTCTTTTTTTAAGGTTCATTGCACAAAATTAATTCTAATTCTGCTTTAACATATTCATTTAAGAATATGCAGTCATGCCTGTTGTATGTATGGAAGCTTTGATGTAACCAGGACATGGCTGTGCCCTAATTTCAGACTTGAGTGCTGTATTTTTGCCTTTAATATGACATAAAAGGGGCACTTAGGCTGCTCTCAAGGTGTAATAAATGCCCTTCTGCTCAGCCTAAATAACTCTCTGGTGTGCTCAAGTGCAGGCAGGGTATGACCTAAAGGCAAAAATGACCCTGGAACACGAACCCTGCACATGAAAAAAGGCGTCCCTGCTTCATTTTCACCCCTTAGAGAGTCTGTGCACACTGCTGAACATTGTAATACAACTCAGCATGCACCTTCTCAGGTAACAGCCTGCCAGTGATGAAATCCCAGCACTTTCTTCCCTGCTGTGATACAGCGCGCAGGTTTAAGGAAGCTGTCACTTCACAGCTTGCCATTTCCCCGACACCCATTGGGCGTCACCTAGCTCCTAAAATTAAAAAGCAACAACAGGCAGGTCTGGGTGTGCTGTGAGGCCTTCCTGCACCAGAGAGCTGCCTGAGATGAGAAAACCTGCAACAGAAGTTCTGCTTGTTTCTGTTGCAAAAAAAAATAAAATAAAATAAAAACTAGAATAACAGATCCACTTTTAACTTGCAATTTTCATGGTTTCCTACATAGCTGTACATTTCATTTATAGAATTCCAGCCTATTCCAGCCATTTAGAATGATAACATTTACTGATCCAAGCTGTCAGAATTGTTAAAACTGTCAGAAAACTGTTTCAGATTGATGACTACTTGTCATGGCAACACTGATTTGATTTGAGCACAGGTCCCACGCAGGCTGCGTTCCTACAAATCCAATTCTGTTGTGCACCTGTCCAGATCAGAATTGATAAAACACACTCCATTCAGCTTTCTGCTGCTTATAATGGTTAGATATGCAGATATAACATGTGTGGAAAAAAAGGGAAAAATATAGAACTATGACACCTTCAGCAGCAGCGTGGGACAATCTGTATATCCTTTTATCCATTAGATCAAGAGGAAATGGAGAAAAAAGGGGAGAAGAAACCAACTGAAAATGAAATCACAGGCCAAGATGATGAAATTTGAAGTGATCAGCAGTATTAAATACATATATTAAATACATTAAATACATAAACACTCCTCAGCAGATATATTCCATCTCTCCTCTATCTGATGTAGATGTAGCGAGAGAGATGGATGTAGATATAGATTTATCACTGGCTTGACTTTACAGTTCGTAAACTTAAATTGCATGAGAATTCATTATGGAGCTCAGTGAGTCTGACTGTGCTGAGATAATGGGAAAGCGTCAGCTGCTACTGGGATCACATCTCACAGCTTTCATCTCACCACAACCTGCAGCACCAGCGACACCACACATCACACAAAGATACTCGGGGAGCGCACTGGAAAAACTGATAAAACACAACCAGTTTTGTGTAAAACAATCAGTTTGGTGCTAAAGTGACTCACTCGGGATTAGACAGTGTGATTTCTGTCTTGAACTTTGTGTACTGACAGTATATTTAGGGCGCTCACACAAGCTGTGGTGAGCGATTTGCACTGCGCTCACCACGCTGCATACGCAAGAAGCAGAGTGCTAACGCCAAACTTAGTGCAACACACATCATCCTGCAGCATACTTGGCTTTGGATTTTGCTAATCTCATATTTCAAATCTAACTATAAAGACAGAAATCTTCTGTCTGTGGCACCAATATCTCTAGAAGTTGATATTCAGCAGGTTTATTGCTCAGGACCCAAGGACATGTAGCGTTGCATGTGAAGTTGTTTGGATGAGCAGTTCTCGAATTGAGTTGTGCCGGTAAAAAGTAGTCCGTGCAGCAGGATACGTTCTGGATGTGGCCGTATATGCTCCACTCCACGGGCACTGCAAACAAAGCTAACTCACGAGGACGTGCAGAACTAAATTATGGCAGGCTGCAGTGCATACCATAAAGTCTGGTGTTGCGCCAAAATGTGCATCTGCACAATCTGTATTGCACCAAAAATTGCATCCCCACTTCTGCTGAGATTTGCATTCCCACTGTAAATAATTTTCTGAAGATGAAGGAATGAAATCAAGTTAAGAGTTCACATTTGGGGCTGTTTGGATGTGACAGGGAGAGTTTGGTGCATGTGAGCCTCCTCAGGGCTGAGAAAGGAGGGGTGCATTTTTCGGCAGAAATAAATAAATAAGAATGGAGGACTCAATCACTGCTGCCCAATAGACATACTGTGGATATTACTGTTATTGCCTCTAAGACATGCCATAATCACTGTTTCATAAAAGTTATTTAAAGGAATACATATTGTCTTGGATTACATATATGAATCATTGAACGAGTGGGGATGCAATTCTCGGCAGGGATGCAGATTTTGGCACAACACCAGCCCATTCCAAACAGGCACGTTTTGAACGGGCGCTAGTATGAACATAAGCCAGAAAATATGCCACTTTACAAGCCCTGATAGCCCAGTCTGACTTCTATCCTGCTGATTAGCTTCTCCTCCATTGTTTTGTCACTTCTGCATATGCTACATACAGCTACTCTCTCGATGAGCATAATGCCAAAGTGACAAATCCAAAATGATCATGTGTAAGCACCCTTTTCCTCATACCGATCTCTCTTGACATTAAAAAAAAGACTTTGGGTTAATTAAAGAACCAGCATATCCTGAAAATCACGTACATATTTTGATATTGCTTTACTTAATCATAGATGGCGCACTTTTAAACACAGAAACTGACTGTAGTTGCAACAGACATTGGCTGAAAATGCTTAGCTGTTAGCTTTCTGTTGTTCGCTTAACACTGAAATGACACATGGCAGAACTGAGTTAATCTCAAAATGCTGCAGCAGTCAAGCTCATGAATTTTGCATTGCAGCGACACGGTAAGTAGAATACTGAAATGTTTATCTGCTGGACCGATGGAGCATAAAATGTTGTACAGTAGATCTCTGCTAACTTTCCGGAAACTTCCAAACATAATAATGCCAACAAAACTGGAGTATTCTCAGCCGTAATGAAACGTTGCACTTGGATGCATGAGAACACATCAGGAATAATGAATTCCCCTCTCATGTTTTTTTCCCCTTCTAGCAGGGCTGGTCGATACTTGAGATGGTGGAGTCCTGTGGCCTGTGGTTTCCTGCATTGATACTCTTCCTTTTCATGTGGAGAGAGACAATGTCATGCCTGTGCTCAATGACAAATGAAAAATATAAGGTTGATGACTGCTATTTCATGTTTCTTTCACACTTCCTCCCGTGATTTAGAGATGTCGATCAAAGACCTGGTGTTTGCTACCTGCTCATTATTATGCTTCACACATTTCGGCAAGATTACAGGTTCCTGAGGCAAACAAGACCACAACACAATAGAGGCAGACATGTTAATGAGAAAACTTGAAGGTAATATGCGGCCATATAACAAAATAAAACTGAGAGCTCAAACTTTTTAAGCACTGTGCAAACAAACATCACACACATGGGCAGAGTTTACCATATAATTTGTTCTTTTTCTCCCTCACACACAATCACAGCAAACACAGGTTCACTCACAGTTTTTTCGTCCCCGCTTCACCCCAAAGGAAAAAGTGTACCGTCTCCTATCTACGTGGCCTTGCACAAAATGGAAAAAAAAACTTTTGCCCAAAGTGATTTTTCAATGAGCTCGTCCATGTGAGAGTATTTGTTTTGTTGCATCTATGCTCCATTCATAGTCTCATACTTAGGCCTGTAGGGTTTTGTGTATGTGTATGTGTGTGTGTGTGTGTGTGTGTGTGTGTGTGTGTGTGTGTGTGTGTGTGTGTGTACACACGCATGTGTGGATCTGAGACAAGACCATCCATCTCACACAGACGCATCTGCAAGCAGCGGCCTTGTTTACTTATCTCTCCACCAAAGAGCAGCACGAGCGGCAGCAGCTTTCCACAGGTAAGTAAGCAGCCAGTGGGTGGGACGGGCTGTCTTCATCCAGGGATAAATCATTCTTTACACGATACCAAACTTCCACACCTTTCTGTCCGCTCATCTCGCCGAAGCCGTCCCCTTCTCCTCCCTTTCTCCTCCTCTCTTTGCCACTTTCTCGCTCCAACGTAATTTACTCATCTTTCTAAAGCTATTGCCTTTCACCTCCCCTCAGTCGTCCTCTTCCCATTTTCTCTCTAACTACCTTTTTCAAATCCCTTCCCGTTTTTAGCATTAGCAGTGCAGGGAGGAAATATCTGTGCTGACTGAACGCTTCACTGAAATATCTCTACAAATGCTCAATTAATTACCGCTAGTGTAGCGCCTGTTGAAAACGTTCCTGTTCGGACCGGGCCGGATTTTATGGTGTGCGCCACAGCCTGAGGTGGGTAGTAATGTGTTACATTTACTTAAGTAACTTTTTTCACAAAACTGTACTTTACTGAGTAGTTTTATTGTAGGATACTTTTAATTCATACTTGAGTATATTTATGAAGAAAAAAATATACTTTTACTCCATTACATTTGGTCACACTCTTTGCGTTACTTTTGATTTCACCCGTTTGAATTCAGAGCACGTTCAGTTTTTCTCTCATTGTCAGACACTACACAGTCTGCTTCAGCTCTGAAGTAGCCACACCCCACCCTCCGTTTCCATGGTTTCACCTGGTCTGGCACAGCAGGAGGTTTAGAAGAGGCACATCCCTGGCCACATATTCAAACACTGTTTTCTTTTCAGTCTATCAAAACCAACAGCTACNCAGCAGGAGGTTTAGAAGAGGCACATCCCTGGCCACATATTCAAACACTGTTTTCTTTTCAGTCTATCAAAACCAACAGCTACATGATGCGTTGCGTCTTTTTCTCGCTAAAAATGTGACATTTCACCTTCTAAGAATCAACATGGAACTTGAGGAAACGTGGCGGTAAGCTGCAAAGTTAGCTACTTAACTAGCTGTTGCTGCTAATGCTAACTCAAGTTTTCCTGTTCTATTCTGAGTAAATTCATGAAGCTAACCTAGCCAGAATTGTTGTGATTTGTTATGTGGTAAATATTTGATTTATTACTGTCTACTGCTTCTTTAGATGATATGATTTGGGTTGTATTAGAAGCTACATGTGGCTACTTTGCATTTTTTCCTCAGATGAGGAAAAAATGCAAAGTAGCTTGTTGATTAATGCAAAGTAGCTTGTTGATTAGTTACTCTTGTTGAGTAACTTTATAGCTTGTTGATTATTCGAAAGAATAAGCTTGATCAAAGTTACTCACTACTCAAGTAATCTTTTTAATACTTTCTTACTCTCATTCAAGTAATCATTTTGGTGCCTACTCTTACTTATACTTGAGTCACTGTCATCATAAAGTAACAATACTTTTACTTGAGAACAGTTTGATTGACAGTTTCTGGCTACCCACCTCTGGCTGCAGCCTGTTATACCTGCCCATGGAGTGGAACATATGCTGCCACGCCCAGAGCGTATCCTGCTGTTGCGTCCGGAGTGTATCCTGCTGTGTGGACTACTTTTTATCAGCACAGCTCAATTCGAGAACCACTCATCCAAACAACTTCACATGCGACACTGCACATCCTTGGGTCCTGAGCATTATACCTGCCAAATTTCAACTTTTGCAGTGCTGGGTTCTAGAGATACTGGTGCCACAGACAGAGATTTCTGTCTTTATAGTTATAGTTAGTTGAATCTGGTACTGACATTCATGGTCCCCAGAGGATGAATCCTAATGACTCTAGTTGTTCTGAATCTGAGACACCAATTGGTTCAAAAATTCAACTTGTATAACACTTCAGTTCATGACAACATACGTCCAAAACTAATAAACACATTCCCATGAGCATCAGCTGTACATTCAGATGAACCCTCCAGAGTCTAAAGTCATTTCTGCTGTTCTACTCTTCATTTAATTTGGCTTTCACTTGCCACTGTAAAAGATGTGCTGCAAAATGTCTGCCTGTAATGTGTTTTGTGTTGTTTGCTACAGAAACCTGTAGTTTTGGGGAAATGTGTGAATCACAGACTGCATATCTTTGCTGTGAAAGTCTTGACACTTCTGGCTAAGCATTGCTTGCTGTTTACAGAGTGGGTGTGTGCTTTAAAGAAATGAAAGAATTTCCTTTTCCCAGAATTAAAGATTTTTCAAAAAAAAAAAAAAAAAAAAAAAAAAAATCAAGAAATTTCTAGAATGAAGTGCGGAAGAATTTGCGAGGCTTACATGTTTTTTTTTGTTTGTTTTTTTTTGATTAGCTGTGACCTCAGGGGGTTAACATGCCAACTTTAACAGGCTGACATGCTAAATATTACATACTAGATGCTGAAATATTAAACACCCTAACTGTAGGCATGCTGAAACTGACAAAGCATAAATTTTTCATCATTCCAACTATTTTGTTTTCTGGTGAGCATTACAGCTACACAGAGCCGCTGTCATGGCTGCAGACCTTTAGTCTTGGTCTCTCTGAAACCTCCTACATCTTTTCCTCTGTTGCTGTCTAGTTATCCTTCAAAAGCAATACTTTTCCCCTGCCAGAGTCTCTCTCTGTCTTCTCCACTGGCTCCATTCTCACCCTGCACATGCCTCCCCAAGTTGTCTCTCTCATCTAGTCTACGCATCTTTCAAAACTGAGTTTCTTCCTTCTCTTTCCAGACTCTTATCTTCATTTTCTTGGCCCGAATCTCCCTTTCTGTCCATTCTGGAAGACAAGGGAACAGCCGGCGCGGAGCTGATGGGGCGAAATCATGCTGTGATGAATATTCATCACATCCCACCAGCCGACGTCCNCGGAGCTGATGGGGCGAAATCATGCTGTGATGAATATTCATCACATCCCACCAGCCGACGTCCCTAGTCACCATGTCGCAAAGGCCTTCAGCCCACAGATGCCACCATTTATTTGTCACGGGTGAGACGGGACCCACAGAAAGGCTTCATATATTCATGCCAAGGCTGAAAGGGGAACACTAAAGGAGTCCTGCACACTCGAGTTTTACCATCCTAATACAGCTGAGTCACATCAGACAAGTGTTAAGACACTGAGGGGATGACAACACAATCTTCAACTGTTTTCTCTCTGCTGTCCATCACGGAAATGTGTGCGGCCCCTCAAGAGCAGAGGATTTATCTGACAAAACACTGGATACACATTTGGCCGGACAGAGGCACCAATCAAAAGCATTTCAGTTTCCAACAGGTGCTGCAGCCAAACTGCAAACTGCTGCAAAAACACTGGTGCTCAGCCAGTAAAACCAGTTCCTGTTCTGCCTTTTTCCAGGCCCAAAAATGTAGGAACCTGCACCAGCGTTGGTGGAAATGAGATATAAGAGACTTTGCCAGGAAGCAACTAAAACTTAGGTACAGCTTTGATGCTCTGATATTATCCATTTTGATTATTTGCAATCTGTTGTTGAGACTTTCTACATTTCCACAAATTTCTGAGGGAAATATTGTTTTTTTTTTTTT